>CM040128.1:194919496-195184682 GCA_022559845.1 Amorphophallus konjac | reverse complement strand
GATTCCATCATGGAGCTTTTTACATAAAGCACCCGAAAACTCAACTCGGCGCCCATGGCCCTCCGAGGCCTCAACCGAGCAGCATGGCTTTGACCTTCCGCCTAAGCCGGTTAAACCTGATTCCATTGCGTTGATATGAACCCAATGTCGACGATACTATTACACCTTTGTGATCCGGTCCCACCGTGATCATCAAAAAAAAGAAAAAAAGAAAGAAAGAAAAAAAAAGAAAAAAAAAGAAAAAAGAAAAAAAAAAGAAGAAGGAAAAGAAAAAGAAAAAGAATAAGAAAGAAGTTGTTCCTTAGTGTTACCTTACTCGGCACCCTCGCCGAAAGCTCCGGTTTAGACCTTTCGTCTGGGTCGGAAGAAAACTAAAATCCTTGCGTTAATGCAATCCCAGCATTGACGAATCCACTTTACTCGGCATCTTCGCCGAAAGCTCCGATGTAGACCTTTCGTCTGGGTCGGAAGAAAACTAAAATCCTTGCGTTAATGCAACCCCAGCATTGACGAATCCACTTTACGCGGCACCCTCGCCGAAAGCTCCGGTTTAGACCTTTCGTCTGGGTCGGAAGAAAACTAAAATCCTTGCGTTAATGCAATCCCGGCATCAACGAACTCACCTTATGTGGCACCCTCGCCGAAAGCTCCGATTTAGACCTTTCGTCTGGGTCGGAAGAAAACTGAAATCCTTGCGTTAATGCAATCCCAGCATTGACGAATTCACCTTATGTGGCACCCTCACCGAAAGCTCCGATTTAGACCTTTCGTCTGGGTCGGGAGAAAACCGAAATCCTTGCGTTAATGCAATCCCAGCATTGACGAATCCACCCTATGCGGCACCCTCGCCGAAAGCTCTGACTTAGACCTTTCGTCTGGGTCGAAAGAAAACTGAAATCCTTGCGTTGGTGCAGTCCCAGTATTGACGAATTTACCTTACTCGGCACCCTCGCCGAAAGCTCCGGTTTAGACCTTTCGTCTGGGTCGGAAGAAAACTAAAATCCTTGCGTTGATGTAATCCCAGCATTGACGAATTCACCTTTATTCGGCATCCTCGCCGAAAGCTCTGATTTAGACCTTTCGTCTAGGTCGGAAGAAAATCGAAATCCTTGCGTTAATGCAATCCCAGCATCGACGAATCCACCTTATGCGGCACCCTCGCCGAAAGCTCCGATTTAGACCTTTCGTCTGGGTTGGATGAAAATCAAAATCCATGCGTTGATGCAATCCCAGCATTGACGAATCCACTTTATGCGGCACCCTCGCCGAAAGCCCCGATTCAGACCTTTCGTCTGGGTCGGAAGAAGATTGAAATCCTTGCGTTGATGCAATCCCAGCGTCAACGAACCCACCTTTAACTTGGCGCCTAAGGCCTTTCTAGGGCCTCAGCCGTGCGATCCGATCTGGACCTTTCGTCCAAGTCGGAGAAACTTGAACCCCTCCTTCTTGCTTCGGCATTCCACCATGCCGTCGACCAAACCTCCACTCAGATATGTCGGTCTGTGTGCATATGCGGTGAAGCGATCCCCTCATCCCTTCGCTGAAGGAGTGAGCGCTTTCCCGTGAATTCGCACCGGACTAGCATCCCACTGGCTCGGAAGGACAGATATCTTGCCAAAGAACTCTACACTCGCGGGCCCCGCGCACTCATCTCTCGTTTGCGTCACCCACGAGCGGGGGGCATTTGTGGACGTCAAAAAAAAATGATGATGATCATACGACATGCACGTCTCAGCACTCGAGAGCGAGTCGAAGACGGAAAGGCTGAATAAACCTTATGCCTCCTCCAAGCAGGACGAATACCTACCCGGTGCTCCGTCACCCGACAAAGAATCCCCTCGTGTCGAAGAGACAGCCCCGGCTCTCCAGTCGGCATTGCCAAAGGCTGAATCAAAAGAAACTCGGGAATTCGAACACGTGTTCGGCACGCACCGGGGATCACTCGAAGTTCCAAATCGGGATGCAGAGGCCCTGAACTAAACACCCCGACGGCGGTGCATTACGACTAAAGCAATACAGGAGGATAAGCATCCATCCGAATAGCCGCGAAGCCGAGATGAAGTCTAAACCGGCGCGCCCTTATATGGTCTTTAAACCGGCGCGCCCCTTCCAATAGCCTTAAACCGGCGCGCCCCTAAGGGGGCCTTAAACAGGCGCGCCCTTATATGGACCTTAAACCGGCGCGCCCTTTACAAGATGCTAGTCTGGCGCGCCCCGTGAACTCCCTTGCTTTATGTTAAAACGGCATGCTCCCGTTGAAGGATCACCCCTTTGAATGCACTAAACCGGCGCGCCCATCTTGGAGTGCTAATACGGCGCACTTAGTTTAGAAACAAGCCTTTCTCTGAGGACTTTATCCGGCGTGCAGTGAAGCCATCCCGTCATCAATGCGGTCCCCTGTTTCCTGGGAACGGCATGATGACGAACAAGCCCAAAATGGTTAAAGCTCCCACTTCGATCCGGCGGGCAACCGAGCATATGCCGTGAATGGAAGTTCTCGAGCCCTGCACCGTCGAATGCTCATTCCGTTGAGCGGCCGGCCATGCTCCTGCAAATGATGAAAGTCGCGTGTCTCGCGGTGGATATGCCAGCAGAGGAGGAGGCCATGCCTCTGCCCCTCTCCCGATCACACCGTAGCCGCGGCGGAGGTGACGTCCATGACAACGGCACTCGACACGGCGACCCCAGCGACGTCAGCAACGGCAACTGCGAACAGAACAAAAGCCATAGAAACGGGAAGCTTGCTTCCCTGCTCTCCCTATAAATACAAGCCCCAGGCAAGAAGCAAAAGAAGAGGGACGCTCTACTGACGGTGAAGCCCTGCTCCGAAGTGTGAAGAGAGATAAGAGGGTGAAAGAAAGAAGGAGAGGTGAGGGGAAGAGAGCTCGCTTCCCCCCTTTGTCTTTGCATTTCCTTCTGCCCCTTTGATTTCCTTTTGGTGATCTTCATATGTAGACCTTTATCTTCGTATTCCCTTTCAATGTAAGCGGAGTTTGGTCTGTTGTGAAATGAAAGGAAAACTCCCCTTTGGGAGATCTTGATGCCCCAATCCCCCTCAATGCTCAGCCCATAGTGGCTCTATTTTTTTCTCCCTACCACCGTGTTCTTGTGTCGACTTCGGCTCTCACGTGGTCTTCAGCCACGCGATCACGGCAACCCTCGGGTCGTCGGAGTTCCTTTGTAGGCTGGCCCTCAGGACCTCCGGCCCCGAACGGGGGGAGTCGATACGATCGCAACAACCCATGGGTCACCGGTTTCCCTTGTAGGCTAGCCCTCGGGATCTCCGGCCCCAAATGGGGTAACTTTACTGGTGCCGTTGCTTATGCACACACCGGGATGTTTCGGGGCCGTCGGAGTTCTCTCCGCATGGCGCGCCCCATCTTTTCCCCCAGACCCTTCCGATCTAGGGGAGGTGCTACACGATTTTCGTCAGGGCCAAGAACAAGTGAACAAATAGAACACCAAGAACAATGAATAAATGTGTCATAGAATTTGCCCACGGGTGAAAGAAAAGAAACACACAGTAAAACTCTGTGAACTGAACTCCCCTGAACAAACACTTAAGCATCCACGCTAATCCACCTGAACAAACACTTAAAACACTTAAATCTTCTTTCCACAAACATAATTCATCAATAAGATGAACAAACCAATCAATAAATCAACTTACAGTTGAAGGAAAGAAGAAACAGAGCACAAACGGGTTGAAAGAAGCTATACAATGCTTAATCCGGCGCCCCCTAATCCGGCGCGGGTTAATCCGGCGCGGTACCCCCCCGCACCGGTTTAACCCCACACTCAAAACCCTTTTTTTTCCTTGCAGCAATCCGGCGCGCCCCCTTGTACTAGTCCATTTAACCGGCGCGCCCCCCTTCCTGGACCTTAACCGGCGCGCCCCCCTTGAACTCCCTTAAACCGGCGCGCCCCCCTTCAGCCCCCTTGTAATGTCCTTAAACCGGCGCGCCCTTCCCCTTGTGGCATCCTTAACCGGCGCGCCCTTCCCCTTGTGGCATCCTTAACCGGCGCGCCCCCCTTCAATATCACTTAATCCGGCGTGCCTGGAAGAGAGAAGGTGATCAAGAAAATAAAAGAAAACATGCAATTCAAGCTAATAGAAAACTAATCAAAAGTCTCCCCTCCACTATAATCCAAATTTTGTTCCGGGGGCGCTGCCCCCGAAAAGCCCCGCAAGGGGCGTTGCCCCCTTGACCCCCACGACCTGACCGCGCAGGTCGATCCGCGTGCGAGGGCGCACGTTGCCGAGTTTTGGCTTTACACTTAACAACCCGCTCCCCCGGACTGTGTGTGAAGAGAAAAGCAATGATGCCCCGTGGTATCGGACGTGGACCTCGGGATCCCCGACATGGTCATGATCCGTGCACCTCTTGGGCCGATAGTTCATCAGCTTGACCCACTTCTTCCGGGATCCGATCCCGCACCCACGTGAAGCGTGCCGTACCTACGGCAGATATCCGAATGTCTTTGTTGTTACCTTCGATGCTTCGAATATGGACTCTCGACCGAATACTGGATTGTCTGTTAGTGACTGATATATATATATATACCGGGATCTAATCCCGCACTTTCATTAAATTCACCGCACTCGCAGCAAGTATTTGTATGGTTTTGAACACCGTTTTGCGTACCGATGCGGAGGGTTTAAATCATGTCAACCCAACTCGCATGCTTTAATGAAAAACGATCTTTAGGTCATTTGACCCCTTTTCTTGGCGATTAATTAGAGGTCTTCCCTTCTCCGAGGGGATGTAATTAACGTCGTGGCCTTTATGGCGCGGCGGGTCTCCAGTCCCGACCCGATATCCACAATCGTCTGATTAGTCAGATGGAGCGCACCCCGGGCTTCGGACCACTCCAGTCTCGAAGCCAGAACACATTGTCACCTAGGTGACTGGCACGCCCCCGCACTAGATAAATCGATAAAAAGAACACCGATATCCCACGATATTTCCAAACCCCAACGAAATCTAGTGCGTTCCACAGACGCCAGGTCGCTTCATCATCTTCTTCGAGAGGAGGGCAGGGGGAAAACCCAAACCCTACCGGTGTTGATGCAGTCACTCACTGTGCTGCATATCTGGTTTATTGGCTCTGTTCTTTCGCTCTTCCGCAAGGTGACGAGAGTGTGATCAGGGCGAAGGCCATTTATCCGGCCTGTCTCATGGCTTGGGACACCAAGCTGTCTCTTTGCCCGGTGGCCCTGTGTCTTATTTACCCAATGTTGGGAGACTTGCACAAGACGCGTCTCCCCAGAAGTCTTCAGACGGTCGGTCCGTTACATTTTTTCAATGCTTGGGTTTGTACCCTATTCCCGGAGGTGGCTCCTCGGGCGTTACAGGCGGTTCCTCTTGTTCCGCGGATGATAGAGTTTGCAAGCGCCGAGCCATCTTTACTAGCGGAGCAACTCTACGGCATTCGGGGCAAATTGACCCGTATTACCACGGATTCGCCCGAGGTCCTTCATTTTTGGAGCTTAGCTGCCCACTCTAGCCCGCTGGTGAACAAGACGAGGCAGTGTAAGCTCTTCGAGACTGAGGAGTATATTCATCCGCTTTCCGAGGCCAAATGTACAAGGCCTATTCTTGAGCCGGAGTTGGTTGATTGGGCACTGGCTATCAGGCCGAGTGTCCTTGTATTCCGTAAGAGCGGCATTCTGTGGTTGGAGCCGTACTACCCGTTCTGCTTCAGTCGGAACTTCGGCTACGACCAGCACATCCCACATTCTTCTTCACAGTTTGCATTGCCTAACAGGCACAGGGCCGGGCAGGTTTCAAATGATGATGCCCGGATATGGTGGGAATTCTTCCATCGCCGGGAGGATGTTTCTTTCAGGGTGCCAACCCCTGCCCGTTTCCCCCGCGTCACGCCTGAATATATCAAGTGGTGGAACGCGTGGACGGGATTTTATAGGAGCTCCCGGCGAGAGTGCTGGGCCGTGGCGGAGCACAGGTTCCTGGATTCCCAGCCAGATCCGGTTCTTGACATTGAATCTTCTTATTTGAAGAAGTTGAAGTCCTGGACCAATACAGAAGTGAAGGCCTATATGGAGGCCCGCAAGGTTGTAAAAGGTCGCAAGATGAAAGTTGAACTGAAGCTGTCCCCGATCAACAAAGATGATTATGTGAAAACCCTTCGGGGTTTATGTCGGGTGAGCAGCGAGAGGGTGACTCTTCAGCAACTCCCTCTGCCAGTAGAGGAGCCTATCTCGGCTGTGGCCGACTGGCGTCCCGAGGTGGATAGGTTGTACCCCTATCGGACCTTCATCCGCAAGGAAGACAGGCGGGATGCCTTGTACGACAACACCCCCTGGCTGTTTGCGCTCCTTCGGTCGCATGGCCTTTCAGTGGGTGGTCCCAGTGAAGCCATCTTGGACTGACCTCTTCACATCTCTTTCAAATATGCTGACAGATGGGGGCTGGACCATCTGAGCCTGTATTATCTCCTTTCTTCTCGTGGTCATGAGGACCTGGCACTGCTGGCCGAGCCGAGTGAAAAGATCGAAGATTTATGCTGGCTTATTCACGAGACAGCTTCGAGAGACAAAACGCCATCGCTATATTATTGCCCTCTCTTCCCCTTCTATACGGGGCCGGCAAGTATGTTCCATTTCTTCATTCAGGCCCTTCGGCCAGCTTCTTTCTTTCATTGTGGTGCATTATTCTCACCTGTGTGCATGTGCAGTCCGACCGACTTCGGAGGAGACCCGGCACTTTAGGGAGTTGATAATAAAGGCCCAGAAGCTAGCATATTTTGAAGTTCCCGAGCCGGCCCCGACCACGACGCCACTGCCTCCTGGGGATTCGAGAAAGCGGACTCGATCCCAGTTGAGAGAAGCCGTCGGAAAGGCGAAGGCGACGGTGACCCGGGTGACACGGGCACGCCGAAAGACGGCTGCAGAGAGGGAATCAGCAACCGTCCTTCCTTCGGTTGTATCCTTCAAAGAGTTTGAAGCTTCTCGCACACAGAGGCCAGAAGTTGAAGATAAGCTCTTCTTCTCTTTAAAGTTCATTAGCTTGCTTTGACTGCCCTGGCTAGCCCATGCTGACGGTTGCCGACACAGTTGCCGCAGTCGTCGGGCTGGAGGCGACGGTAGATATTGCGGCTAGGGAAGGAGCAGAGGAAATCCCCACTGCTCCCGTAGAGAGAGATCTACCTTCTCCAACACCCAGGCAGGAGATGGAAGGTAATTCATAGTTTAATTGCGATGCCACCGCGAATCTTCATGTCTTCAGCCGGCTTGACCTTTTCTCGCCATAATTTTCAGTTGATATACAACCGTCATTGCTTCCGGGCTCGGAGAGTGCAGAGGAAGTGACTATCCAGGGGCAGGGTGAACCTGTCCTCGAGATCCCACCCACCGTTACTTCTTGTGTGGAGAGCACGGGGGAAGTTCCTGCTGAGGGTGATGCTTCTGCTGGTGAGGCTCCTGCTCTGATGGTGGAGCGTCCTGAAAGAGCAGAGGGATCCTCCTCCTCTGAACAGGTTGATTATGGTGGCGGCTCCAGTGATGAGGAGTTCCCACCTGTTGACACAGAGACGGAGGATGCCGGGGCGTCCTCGGCCTATGAAAGTGACCACCTAACTTTTAGCCCGCCCCGGTTATCATGGAGTGGTCTTGGACCGTCAAGCTCGCTTATAAGCGGAGAGGCTGGCGCCGGAGAAGTTGCTCTTAAGAGTTTGAGCTTAGAACCGGCTGAGGTAAGGACCCATCCGTAGTCGGTGCCTGCTGCCCTTCTTTTCTCTTTCTTATGGCCTCATTTTTGATGTATATATCTCTGATGCAGACTGAGGTGGCGCTGCCAACCATGACGGTGCAGATACCCCTCCCAGCTCTGGGCGTGGGCCATGCAACTCTCCCATCCATCCTGCGGCCTATAGCGCTGCGATACCCTAAGGACTATGCAGCGGTAATGACTCCAGCTGGACCCGGAGCACTGGTGAGGGTTGATAGTTTGGCAGTAGTTGCGGACTTTCAGCCTTTAGAAGTCACACAAGAGTCAGCTCCGGAGAAGGGTAGCCCCTCCGAAATAGAAGCCGGAGAGATCGTCGAAGAACAGACGTCCCTGGCTCTTGATATTCCTGTTGCACCTCCATCCCAGGGGGCAGGCAAGGAAATTGTTGTCATTGAGGCTCCAGCCACCGCATCGGCCAGCTTGGTTGTTCCCCATAGCAGTGGACTGCAGCTCATGCCATCGTCATCTTCTGGGACGGGCGATGATATCTGGGCCACTATGGATAGCAGAGTGGAATTTGAACTACCCGAGAGATCGCCGCTCGGTCTCCAATCCTCGAGTGACTTTGTGTGGCAGTTTCTAGGGACCCTCCAGCAGACCGTAACGGCCAGCAGAGATCTAACTTATGTTCAGTTGAGGGGATTGATAGAGCATCTATCCCGCTCGCTGTTGGCCTTTGGTTGCCCCATGGACGACTGGACTCCACGGGTGATCTTGCTCCTGAAGTATGTAAACAAGAGGGAATTTCTAGGCCGGGAGGTAGCTGACCAGCTGGCGGCCGTAACACTAGAGCGGGCTGAATGCCGGACAGCTCTCATTTCCCTAAAAGGGACTGCGGTGAGGATGAGGGATGATGCCAATGCCTCTTTGCAGTGCCGAAGTTTTCTCACGGCTCGCATAGCGGAATTACATGCCGAACTCTCAAGGGCAGAGGCTGAACTTCAAGAGGTAGAACGCATGGAAGTCCAGAAGGTGGAGGAGGCAGAAATGGCCGAAGGACAGGCTGCTTCCCTCGAAGAGAGACTATCCCAGCTGGAGGCCACTGAGTTCAAGCTGCAAGAACTGACCCGTCATCCTTCCCTGGGTATTTCGGCGCTGGAGGATGTCTTCCCCGCGTAACGTGTATCTTTTTATTTCAGAGGAATAAAAAGTCTCCGTCTCGCTGTTTGAAAGAAGACTCCATCCTGTCGTTATTCTTTTCTTTTCCATTTCCATTCGCCGGTCAATTCTAGTCAGAGTGTGTGAGTCACTAGGGCAGGAGAGCGCTCACGCCTTCAGCAAAGGGGTGAGGTGTTCGCTCCACCGCGTCGTGACTATTCTCGGGACTAATCAATGACCTATGCAAGTCGAGAGTCCGGGGGACTCAAAAGGGTATATGAGAGCCAAACACCCAGACAAAGGGTAGATGGTCATGTCGAGGATGACGAGAACCGGGAGAGGGTAGCGACCAGTTATGGACGCACTAAAATTCGCTCGTAGCGGGTGTTTCGTCTATTGAGTGAGTGGGCGTGCCAGTCACCGGAGTGATAATTTATTCGGGCTCCGAAGAGCCCATGGTGCGCTCGATCTGACTTCGTCAGACGATTGTATGGTTCATGTCGGGACCAGATCCCGTCATGCCATAAAGGTCACGACGTCATTTACATCCCCCATACGAGGGAATACCCTTGATTAATTACCGAAATTAGGGGCCATGCGGCCGAAAAGGATAATACTAATTGCGCGAGAAAGAGGCAGGAATAGATCACACTAAGGATTGCATCCGGACCACGAGCTGTCGGCCGTGTCGGTCACTCATAGACCTTTTCATGTTCGGACATGGGTCCGTGATAGAAACGCGACGGAAAAATCGGGGACGAATCCGTTCAAGTGCATGCCGAATGCACGGCGACCTTAATGACGGCCCGGAAGGACCCGATGGTGGGAAACGAATCCGGTCTAATTGGAGTGTTCGCCCAAGATCAGGTTGGGGCTTGGCCATGTCGGGTGGATTCCCGAGACTCGGGCCCGACCTGAGGGGGCGGCATTATTGTTCCTTTTGCGTCGGGTCACGGGGAGAGATGGGACTGCAATGTGGACCCTAGCATTTTTTTATCTGGGGTTTTAATTAAGTGTTCCTCTCTTTCCTTTCGCTGCTTATTACCTCTTTGTGCATTTGTTCTGAATGATTTCCCTTTTTTATTATTATTGTTATCATCATTTTCTCACCCCCGCCCCTCTTTATTATTATTATTTTTATTGCAATCTTTTTGTTTTATGTCCTGTATATGCTCAAATTTCCTTAATTATTATTATGCTTTTTTATTAATTTATTTATGGTCATCACTATTATTACCGATGTCATGAGATAGGGCCGGTGGGGTGTACCGGTAAAGGGAATGCCGGGCGTGCCGGCGAGGGCACCCCAAGCGCAAAGGGGAGTGTGCCAGAGAGGGTGGAAAAGGGTGTACCGGCGAAGGAAGGTAAGGGTGCACCGGTGAGGGGAAAGGAGGAAGAAGGTGACGGTGAGAGTGAATGAGAGTGTACCGGTGGGGGGGGTAGAGGTGTGCCGGGGAAGGCGCTGAGGAGAGCGTGCCGGCGAAGAGCCAGCCAAGTGTGCCGGCGAAGGATGGCTAGAGGCATGCCGGCAAAGGGGAGAATGAGATAGTGAGAGAGGGATGAGGGTGTACTGGTGGAGGCCAAAAGGGGTGTACCGGTGAGGGGTGCTGATGGGTGTGCCGGTGAAGAAGGGAGTGGAGATGGAGTGTACCGATGGAGGGCCAATAGAGCGTGCCGGTGAAGGTTGGGATCAGAATATCGGTGAGGGTCCACTCCTCTGTTATTCATTTTAAGGCTTTTCTTTTCTTCTTTTCTTAATTTGCATGTAGTTTTACATAAACTTCTCCTTTTCTTCACTTCATTCCGTGCGGCCTCTTCTCACCAATCGGACGTTCGGTCTAGGAGAGGGCAAAGAACCCATGAGGCCAAGGATCATATAGGAGGAATCACGTAGCTACGGGGACTCCAAAAGCATCGGAGAAATAGAGAAATGGGGGAAAAACGAACAACACATCATACACCATGAAAACTGGCGTAAACCAACAAAAATAACAGAGAAACCCAAGGAGGGTGATTTTCATTCATGGGGAGCAAGGGGCCATGGCCATCCATATACATTGCCGGGCACGCCCGAGTCAAGGCTACGGGCAAGGAAGAAAACCAAAATACAAGATGAAGGGAGGAAGAAAATAAGGAAAACCACGGAAGGGAAAGTGTTGGGGATTGAAGCAGGGATGAGCGTCCACTACTCGTTCCCCCGCACCTTCCCCTGTTACATTCAGCCCTCCTTATCTCTTACTCTCTCTTCTGCCCGGTGGCCGTCGGAGGAGACTCACGCTGGAGCCCTTCTTCTTCTCCCTTCTCTTCTCTTCCTCTCTTACGTATGTCTCTCCCTCTGTCTGTGTGTGTATTCCTCTCCAGCCCCCCCTTCTCTCTTTTTGCCGGAGCGGGAGTCATTTTATACTCCCAGCCGCGGGAGCTTCTGAGCCCGGCCGTCGAAGGCGGGAAGCAGCTCCGTCATGATGGGGTTTGACGTCTTCCATCCTGGCTGTCAGGGGAGTAGCCTGCATGGCACAACGGTTGGTTGACACCTCAGGGAGCTCACTGTGCGCCAAGGACGCGTAGGGCATGGGCACCATATCGTTCAGCCGTTGAAAAGGCTTAACGCTGTACCGCTGGTGGGCTGAATAAGTGTGCCGTAGGAGGGCCAAAAGGGTGTGCCGCGGGAACACCCAACGGGCGTGCCGCTGAAGGCCCAGAAGAGTGTGCCGCTGAGGGCCCAAAGGGGCGTGCCGCTGAGGGCCATGGGGCGTGTGCCGCTGAAGGCCCCTCTCTTGGGTGTGCCGTTGAAGACCCTGAGGGGTGTGCCGCTGGGGACCCCTGGGGGTGTACCGTTGAAGCCCCTGGGGGTGTACCGCTGGAGCCCAGGATGGGCGTGCCGCTGAAGGCCCTGGGGGCTGTGTGCCGCTGAAGGCTCCCTCCCTGGGTGTGCCGTTGAAGGCCCCAGGGGGCTGTGTCACTGAAGGCTCCCTCCCTGGGGTGTGCCGTTGAAGACCCCCCCCCAAGGGGGGTGTGCCGGGGAAGACCCCCCCAAGGGGGGTGTGCCAGGGAAGACCCCCCCAAAAAGGGGGGGGGGTGTGCCGTTGAAGACCCCCCCAAGGGGGGTGTGCCGTTGAGGCTAACATGGACAGTTTTGGGCCGCGGGTTGTGGCCCGTTTGATTTCTTCGAGGCCCGTGAATCGTGGGTCTCTCGGTGGTCGATTCCTCTTCACTGTCGTGGCTCCTGGAGACGGCTTCACGGCAATGTTCACCTTCGGGGAATCTAAATGATCAGTCTCTCCCGGTCTGCTTCGCTCGACGCCGCTGTTGATGCGGGCCGAATAGGATATCATGGGTGTGCAATTTTTTGGTGTCCACAAATGCCCCCCACCCACGGGTAGCGCGGGCGAAGGATGAGCCGAGCGGTGCCCGCGGGTGTACTGGCCTCTTTTTCTCTTCGCCAGTGCCGATAGGGTGTCGGGAGCTGACCTGGTTTGTTGTCTCTTGGTCTCTTCATCAGTGCCGATAGGGTGCCGGGAGCTGACATGATTCGTTGTCTCTTGGTCTCTTCGTCAGTGCCGACAGGGTGTCGGGAGCTGACATGATATGTTGTCTCTTGGTCTCTTCGTCAGTGCCGACCGGGTGTTGGGAGCTGACCTGGTTTGTTGATCCCTTGGTCTCTTCGTCAGTGCCGACATGGTGCCGGGAGCTGACGTCATATGTTGATCTCTTGGTCTCTTCGTCAGTGCCGACAGGGTGCCGGGAGCTGACGTGATATGTTGTCTCTTGGTCTCTTCGTCAGTGCCGACAGGGTGTCGGGAGATGACCTGGTTTGTTGTCTCTTGGTCTCTTCGTCAGTGCCGACAGGGCGTCGGGAGCTGACCTGGTTTGTTGATCTCTTGGTCTCTTCGTTAGTGCCGACAGGGTGCCGGGAGCTAACGTAGTTTGTTGTCTCTTGGTCTCTTCGTCAGCATCGACAGGGTGTCGGGAGCTGACCTGTTTTGTTGTTCTCTTCTTTTCTTTTCTTTCTCTTTTATTCTTCTTTTTTTTAACCACATTATCGATACAAGCGCCCTTTCGGGTTTTCGCCGGTACCGGCCCCCTCTTGCTTTTGCCCACGCGCCCTCTCGGGTTTTCACGTGACGGGGTACCCGATTTTGCCTGCAGCGCCCTTTCGGGTTTTCGCCACAGCTGGGTTGTTGCCATTTTTACCCTTGTCCCCGTGTAGGGGCAAGTCCGGCGGGGTATCTCTATTTTTAACCTCATTTTCTTTTCTTCTTTTTTTTTGTTGACGAGCGAGTGATACGCAAGTGTTGGCTGGGGCATGAAACCTCGCGCCGGAAGGTAAGGCTTGTTCGTTGGCAAGAAGAAAATGCCAGCGCAATGGGAGAGTTCGTGCCGATTCAGACGTAGGGTCCGTAATGATAATATTGTAAGGAGTGGGTGGCTAGGGCATGGAGCCTTGCACCGGAAAGGGATTTATTCGCTGGCAAGGGACGAATGCCAGCGCAAGGATAGAGGTTCCGCCGATCCGGGCGTAAGGCCCTTGATGGCGATTTTGTATGATGGGAGGTGGCTGAGGCACGAGGCCACGCGCCGGGGAAGGACTTGTTTGTTTTCGGGGTAGTGGCGTCACGAGTGCGTTGTGGGCGGGGATGGGACGTTCCCCGGAGACAACTATTATTGTATGTTATCGACTTACACCTCCACACATATGAGTAGACTCGTGCGAAGGTATATGTACGTGTGTATATATATATATATATACATACATATATATATACACATATCTATTTAATATCATATATATATATATATCCCCCTTTTTTTTCTTTTTTTTATTTTCTCCTTTTTTCTCCCTTTTTATTTTCTTCTCTTCTCCCCCTTTTTTTTATCTTTCCCCTTTTCCCTTTTCCCCTTTTTTATTTCTCCGGTTCCTTTCTTCTCCCTCTCTTATTTCCCCCTTTTTCCTTTTCTCTTTTTTTTCCTTTTTTTTTCTTCTCCCCCCTTTTCTCTTTCTCCCCTTTTTTATTCCCCTTCTCTTCTCTTATTTCTCCGCCATATAAAATAGTGTTTCCTTTCGGCCACCTCTATTTGGTCTTCTTGGGATGACCTCCCGATTGTTGTAAAAGGACCCTATCGTTTGGATAAGATAGGGTGCCCCTCGTTTCGGCGTTAGGTGGCATGCTTGTACTCCTTTCCCTTTTGGCATATTAATGAAAATCAACCTGTCCATCAGTCGGGAGTGGAGCGCCCCTTCCCTCTTGTAGGGTTGCTCGCTCCCTCTTGTCTCGATGTTCAGGATCTCACCGGAGTTAAAAAAAAAAGGCACCTAGAAGCGTGCCGGCGAAGGGCACTTAGGGCGCGTCATGGAAGCGGGCGGAAGGTGTGCCGGGGAAGCATCCCGGGGTGTACTGGTGAGCACTGCCAGGGGGCGCACCGGGGAAGAGCTCCCGGAGCGTGCCGGGGAAGGCCCTCTTGGGCGTGCCGGGGAAGGCGCTGGGTAGTGTACCGGTGAGGGCCGCTGCGGGGTGTGCCGGTGAAGGCATTGGGCAGCGTACCGGTGAAGGTTTCCAAGCCAGGGGAAGAAGACTTTTTGATCGGCGGACTTCTGGTGTTGCCTCTCGGGGCCCACCATGACTTTGTGGGGGCCGTCACTCCTTGTGGGCGCGCACCCGTGTTTTTCCCTTACGCCTCTGGCCTAGGGGAAACTCTGCCGAAATTTCATCATAAATTGGCAGTATCTTACTTATTTTATTCGTAGTAAAGCCCCTTTACAGTTTTTCATCCCCTTTTGCCTGTGGCTTATTCTAGTCTTCCATTTGTGTATCTTTGCAGACAAATGGCTGCCCCAAGTGGTTCTTCTGCTCCTGCTGCTGCTGTCGGTGCCGACCTTATTCCGCGGGGTCCAGTGCCAGTGGTCACATGGCTCAACGTGGAGGACTTGGACCGGGAGCACGCGGAGATAGCCGCTTTGGCAGCGTCGTCGGGACCCGACAGTGAGAGCATGGACTTCGGCCGGCTTGCCAGAGTTGAAAGTGGCTTCACATTTGATCGGGCCACCAGGGAGTACAGGAAGGACTTTTCGAAGGATAGGCACCTTATTCGGTTTCTGAGGCATCTGCGTTCCCGAGAGGGGCGAGATTTCTGCAGCATAAAGGCCGTCGAGCGGGCCATCCTGCATGCCTGGGACAGTCTATTATACAGCGTCCCTAGGAGCATTCCGATGTATCTGGTGGGAGAAGCCCGGGAGTGGAAGCCAGTCTTGGGGATTGAGGGGGTGCTACCGACCGAAGACAAACTGGTGCGAGCACCTCAATTCACTCCTGCAAAATGGGACATGTCTGCCGGGAAGGTGCATGGCGAGTCACCCCGATTTGGCTTATTCTTGGCTCCCCTGAAATGGGGTTACAGGGAGGAGCCATTTATCTTGGACTATCTGGCCATCAGGTTCAAGTATGAACTGTCGCTTGGCTAGTTCGGGGAGCTGAAGCTTCAAGATGCACACAGCTTCCGTGAAGGGGCGGTGGAGTTTACCGAATACGTACTATTCAACTACGCCCCTCTGCTGGTCCGAGCTGGTATTTACCATAGTGTTTACGCCTCCCGCTACGGCTACCCCATCTCTAAGGGTCTCTGCTGTGGTATGATAGAAGTATTCAATGTTGAGACCAATACTTTTTACACTGCGAAGGCGAGACCTCCCTGGACCTGTGGAGTCTTAGCCAGTTGAGCGGCTTGCCCATTGACGGGGAGCCTTATGAAGAAGTATGCCTCCGTGACCTGATCAAGGATGAAACCAACGGGGACAGCTATTATTCGCTGGGGTACTCATACCGGTACCTTATGAAGGCGTACCGGGAGCTATACCAGTTGTCGCATGGTGGGCGGCAGCCCGCCCGTGGGGACAGAAAGAGGGTGCGCATGACCCTGTGGCTGCAATACTTCTACGACGGGTTGAAGCAATATGAATGGTTTCCCCATGTTGGCACCGCTGTCACTCGCAAGAAGCGTGCGAAGCCCAAGCTTGATGTGAAGATCCCCTCCAAGGGGCGTCGGAGCGGGCCTAATCTGATGGGTGTCGACCCACAGACTCACTGCGCCGCCTATCTCGTGTATTGGTTATGTTCATTTGCCATGCCATATGGGGACAATACGGTGATTCGACCGGACGCTATCTATCCGGCGTGTCAGATGGCGTGGGGGATCAAACCCTCCATGTGCCCGGCAACCCTTTGCTTGATCTACAAGGCATTGGGGGACGTCAGTACTCATCAGTTCCCGAGACAGGCCCGCTACATATGTCCGCTGCATTTCTTCAATGCGTGGGTCTGCTCGCTGTTCCCCGAGTTCGCCCCGCGAGCTCTTCAAGACTGGGGGCTGGTGCTGAGAATGCTGGAGTTTGCCAGCGCAGAGCTGGCTTCTACTTCCGTGCGGATGTATGACATTCGGGGCCGGTTGACAACGGTTCCCCGGGACGCGACTGGCACTATTCACTTCTGGACGCTGGCCGCGCACTCAAGCCCTCTGGTGAATAACAAGAGGGAATGCAAAGACAACCAGGTGGAGAAGTACGTCCACCCTATCAGCCAGGAGAATGTGGTCCGCCCGTTGCTAGAGCCCGAGCTGAGGGACTGGTCGCTGTCTATTCGCCCGAGTGTGTTGGCGTTTAGGAAGGGGGACAATGTATTGCTGGAGCCGTATTACCCCTTCCGCTTTAGCCGAAACTTCGGATATGATCAGCATATCCCGGTTTACCATGCACAGTTCGGCCTCCCTCAAGGAATATCCAGGGAAGTTCGGTTGCCGAGCACGCCAGGAGCTGGTGGGACTTCTTTCACCAGGCAAACTCTGCCTCCTTCAGGGTGCCAGCTCCGGGTCACATCCCCTGAGTGACCCAGGATTACATCAAGTGGTGGAACACCCGGACAGCCTTCTATCGATTGCATAAGACCGACTGCGGGGATGGGGCCGAGAGGAGGTTCCTCAGCAGACAGGCGGTGCTGGTGCTTGACATTGAGCCAGATCATCTTCTTCAGCTCAAGAACAAGCAGGAGAAGGAGGTGGTGGCATATATGGCCGCCCGTCGGGAAGCCCGGGACGCGAGGCCGACGCCGAAAGTAGAGTTGCCTCCGGCGGCGAAGGACAACTATAAGAAGACATTGAGGGATCTTTACAGGGTGGGGAGCGACCATCTGGAACTCATTAACTACCCGCTCCCTATAGAGGAAGAGGGGACTCCTGCTAAGAGCTGGCGCCCAGAGAGGGACCCGATCTGCCCATACCACACGTTTATGAGGCGGGAGGAAAGGAAGCCCGAGAATTATAAGGACACCACATGGCTATATGTCCTGCTGCGGGTGAATGGGCTGAAGATAGAGGATCAGATGGCCGCCATCCTGAGCAAGCGCCTGCACGTCCCATACTATTATGTCGACGGGTGGGGCATGGACCACTTCAATCTTTTCTGCCACCTCTCTTCGAAGAAGCATGCAGATCTGGCTACCCTTACAGACCGGTGCCAGAAGGTCGAGGACGTATGCTGGCTGGTCCGAGAGGCGGCGCGTCGGGACAAGGAGCCGTCCCTGAGCTACTGGCCAATAACACTTCGGTTGTACACCGGTCCTCACGGTATTTAACCTTTCCGTCTCTTTTATTCTCATTGCTGCGACCTTAGCAGGTTATCGGATGCTAATCATATGCGTGTGTCTATTTTTACAGACCATCCCGATAGCGTGCAAATGGCGACGTACCGGAACTTCCTCCGGCTCGTACAGAAGCCCGCCTATTTTGAGGCGGCACTGCCAGCTCCAACTACGGCTCCTCTGCCCAAGGCTGCTAAGAGGTCTCGGGCGAAGTCGCCTGTGAAGAAGGCAGTGGATGCCGCCAAGGTGGCCAAGCAACGGGACACGAAGCGGCGAAAAATAGAGACGGCCAAGGCTTCGACGGTCCCTCCTCCGGCGTCACGAGTCCCGTCTTTTGAGGAGTTCGAGGTCGCCCGGAGCGAGCCGAGCCAACCTGCCGGTTAGCGTCTCCGCTCACCAGTGTGCCTTTTAAGTCCCTTCTTCTTTATTTTAATTTTGAGGCAGGGCCTCGACACCTAAGTGTTTCTTTTTGTCTCAGTCCCTGTGGGAGGGCTCGTGCCCACGCCTGTTCCTGATGTGGAGGCACCGGTTCCCATCGCCCATCCCCGCTGTGGGTGAGGCTGCGGCTGTAGCAAAGGTGACTTCGGTGCCAACTCCAACTTCCCCACCACAAGCCAAGGGGAGGTCCCGAGCGAGGTCGCCTGTTAAGAAGGCATTGGCTGCTGCCAAAGTGGCCGGGCGGCACACGGCAAAGCGGAAGCAAGCCGAGGGGTCCACGGCCCCGGCGGTCGCTTCTCCGGTGGCCCCTATTTTCTCCTTTGAAGAATTCGAAGTCACCCGGACCGACCCGAGTCATGATGGGGGTGAGGTTCACCGGCCGCCGCCGTCCTTTGGGATTTATTTGTCTCCTGGGCCGAACTCTTTTATGCGCGTATGACAATTGCATTTCTTTCTTTTAGGCGGTATGGGGGAGCCGGCGCCTGTACTGACCCCGGGCGAGGCCGTGGTTCCTGAGGCTGCGTCGCCCATCAAAGAGGCCATTCGCGAGCCGCCTCGTGTTGCAGAAGCCGGAGGGGGTAGTTGTCTCCGTCCGCGTGATTGAGCTCTTTCCTTCTTTGGGAACCCGTTGACTTTGGCATGACCTGTCTTTTCTTTTATGTGACAGGCGCCGCTGCAGCAGTTGTCGAGCCACTATGGCCCCGCCTGCACCTCCCAGCAACGCAGCTGTATGTGAGGAAGAAGCTGAAGTCTGCCGCACCAGCCCCAACCAGTCCGCGGGAGGATGTGCCGGTTATTGACCTTGAAGAGGATGCTCCTTTGCCGGCAAGGGCAGAGCCTGTGGCGGTCGAGTCCTCATCGGGCGAAGAGGTAGATTATAACTATTCCTCTGATGAAGTGGCTTCTGACGAGGGCGTGTCTGAAGCATCGGGGCCGCCCGAGCCGGTCTTCAAGGCCCCCTTACTTGCTGGCTCCTCAAGCTTTCTGGGGAGGGCTGCTGTAAGTGTGAGCTTGCTTGGGTCGGACCCCCTTTTTCCCATAGTTGGCTAATGATCTCGTTCTTTTTGTCCTCGGATTTTTAGGAGCTTACCCAGCCGGAGGTTGTGGGGAAGGCCGCTTCAGTCGCGCCGGTCGACCGCCCGGCGGGAGCCGCTGCTGGCATGGGCAAGCTAGCCCTCTTGCTCGACGCCCTTCAACAGGAGGCGTCCGCGGAGCCTTTAAGTGCTACCGAAACGGCGGACGAGCCTCTGAAGGAGGGGGAGATTACACCCGAAGGCAGCATCATCCCGGTGGCTGAGGTAAGCACGTGGGGCTTATGGTTCTTCCCCACCTTTTGACTTTGCGTGATCTGTTCCAGGCAGCGGGTGGCTGACTCCGCTTCCCATGAGCAGGTGATGCCGAAAGGAGGGAAGACGTCCGGCCGTGCCCGGAAGGCTATCGCGAAACGGAGGCCAAGCATTGGCCCAATAGCGGTGGAGGGGCTGGCTCCTATCTCGGGCTCAGGGGTGGAGAGCCTTGCGGTGCTCGTAGAAGCGGGGGGCATCCCCCAGCTGCTGGTTCCACTTCCGCCTCTCCCGAAGCTCCCGGTGCAAATGGAGGACCCGCTCCTGAGGCAGATATTTGCGGGGCTTCGCGTACATCTGGAGGGATTCCAGACACGCGAGAGGAGTTTATGGGCGGCGGCTTCCGGTCCGGCTTTACTCGAAGCCCCTCCTTCGGCCGGAGTAGCGGTACCTGCACCCCCGCCAGTTGAACTAGTGGCAGAGGCGGGCCGGGCAGGGGAAGAGGAGGCAGGAGAGCAGCGGATGATGGCGGTGCCAAATGCTTCGACGATGATCTTATCCATTCCCCTAACGGTGGTTGGCCGGAGGTCTTCTGTCGAGCCAGGCCGGCCAAGCGACTTGACTCTTGCTCTTCCATCCTCTTCAGCCACAGTGGACGCCGATTTATGGGCGGAGGTGGACAGCGCCGTGGAACTCACTCCCCCAGTCGTGCCTTCGGTCAGTCACACCTCGTCGGAGGCGCCAGTCCATCAAATGCTGGTAACGCTGCGGACGATGCTCTTTGCCGACCTTTCCTTATCATACCGGGAGGTACACACCATAGTGACGCAGCTGACCGGGGCATTACAAGTGCTGGGCTGTCCACTGGGGGAATGGTCGCGACGAGTCTTACTATTACTGAAGTATGTTAAGCGTCGCGAGTTCCTCGAGACCCAGGCTCCTGACAAATGTGCCGCCCTTGATGCCCAGGCCGGCGAGTACTTACAGACTTTGGAGGCCCGGCGTCACGATGAGGAGCGCCATGAGAAGGCTCTCGGGGAAGGCCAGAGCAATGTTCGCTCCCTTAAGAGCCGAATTGTGAAACTGGAGAGCTACCTCGCCGCGGCTAGGTCTGACCTTGCCGAAGCCGAAAGAGCGGTCGAGGCGGAAGGCGAGGCTCTCGCCGTTGCCCAGGTCGAGGCGGCGTCCGTGGAGGCGGAGCTTGCTCGACTCGAAGAACGGAGGGGCCGCTTGCGCGACATGACGAATTTTCCTTGCGTCGGAATCCTCCCCCTCGAGGACATCTTCAGGGGCACCGACTGAGCGTTGCACCTCTTAATTCCTTTCTCTTTTCTTTTGAATGTAACACAGGGGTATGCCCCGAAGCTCATGTAGGTCGATTTTCTTTTATCTGAATTGAACAACAGATTTATGGTTTCACATGCTCTTCTAGCACGCATTCCCCTAGGGGGCCTCTTTTCTCCTTCCTCCTCTTTCGCGTATATTGTCCTTTCTCTCTCTTTTTTTTTGTGCCGGGACGCATCGGGAGGGCGTGAGTCTTTGCGATGGTTCGCTCCAGGAGGACCAGGCAGGAACCCATGTCAGGGCACGGGAGAGTGCTCGCCTTCCCAGGGGGAGGACGAGGGGACCACCCCACCATACCGAACGGGCGACTCACTAGCCTCGCCACAACGTTGGAAACACGTACTGGCCTCAGGCGGGGGGGGGGGGGGGTCTCGGTCAGAGACCGGGTTTCTCGTCGTCCAGAGGGGACGGAGAGAAGAGTTTGTCTAGTCAATGACCTGGAGGGGAGGTTCAAGCCAAAGGGGTACTCACCGCCTGGGGAGGACGGAGAGAAGAGTTTGTCTAGTCAATGACCTGGACGGGAGGTTCAAGCCAAAGGGGTACTCACCGCCCGGGGAGGACGGAGAGAAGAATTTGTTTAGTCAATGAACTGGACGGGAGGTCCGAGCCAAAGGGGCACTCACCGCCCCGGGGGGACGGAGAGAAGAGTTTGTCTAGTCAATGACCCGGACGGGGGAGGTCCGAGCCAAAGGGGTACTCACCGCCCGGGGGGGGCGGAGAGAAGGGTTTGTCTAGTCAATGACCCGGACAGGAGGTCCGAGCCAAAGGGGTACTCACCGCCCCGGGGGGGACGGAGAAAAGAGTTTGTTTAGAATTTTCTTTTAGTACTTCCGTTGCTACGGGGCGACGGCTAGAAATGGGGGGAGTTCCCCCTTTTTCGGCTTCCACTCTTCCCTTGCTCTTGTATCTTTTATTTTTTTTTCTCACTTCTTTTTTTTCTCTCTCTTTCTTTTCTTTCTTTCTCACTTCTCTTCTTTTTCCTTTTCTTCTCTTTTTCTTTTTTTTTCTCTCTTCTCTTTTTTTTTCTCTCTTTTCCTCTTCTTCTCTTCTTTTTTCTTTCTTTTCTTCGTTTCTCTCTTCTCTTCTTCTCTCTTTTTTTTCTTCTCCTTTTTTCTCTTCTCTTTTTTTTCTCTCTTTTTTTTACCTTCCTCTTCCTTTTTTTTTCTTTTCTTTTTTTTCTCTTCTCCCTTTTTGAAAACATGGATAGTGGTCAAGTTGTTTGGACATTAATCACGCAAATCCGCCCAAAATAGGGCGGAGGGTTATATTATTGATTGAACGGGTGCGCCGGAGCGTGGTACAGTCTCAAGTGCCTTCCATTAAGCGGCGGGAACTGAACCTCCCCGCAATGGTTGACAATTACATAGGCCCCACCTTCGTAGACTTTTTGGACTACGTAGGGTCCGAGCCAGTTCTCATTCAGCTTACCCTTGGGGTTGGCAGCCATTAGATTTCTTCTCTTGACCATGACAAGGTCACCCTTCTTGAATTCGCGTTCCTTGACAAGCTTGTCAAAGGCGCGTGCAATCCGGGCCTGGTAGACCTGAATGTTCTGTTGGGCCCGAAGCTATTTTTCTTCCAGGCTGGAGAGTTCTTCGAGTCTTCACTCGGTGTTGGTCTACCCTTCAAGGACAAGCCCATGCTGAATGGCGACTCGGAGGGAAGGTATTTCCAGTTCAACAGGGACGATTGCCTCCGAGCCGTATACAAGAGAAAAGGGCGAGCAGCCTGTCGGAGTTTTATACATGGTTCGATACGCCCATAGCGCCTCGTACATCCTTTCTTCCCAGTCCTTCTTGTTAGAGCTGACAGTCTTGGCCAGGAGGGTGCAGAGTGTCTTATTAAAAGCTTCGGCTAGCCCATTAGCCTGTGGGTTGTAAGGAGTCGATGTCCTCCAATCAATTTTATATTTTTCTGCCAGCCGGTAGACCTTCTGGTTGCGGAAGTGGCTACCGTTGTCTGACACAACTCGGTCGGGCGCGCCAAACCGGAATATGATATTACGGCGGACAAACCTGACCACGATCTCTCCGGTGACCTCTCGTAAGGCGACAGCCTCTGTCCAGCAGGAGAAGTAGTCGGTTGCCGCCAAAATGTACTTGCAGCCTGTGGAAGATGTAGGTAAGGGACCCACGACGTCCGTTCCCCACTGGGCGAACGGCCAACTAGGCGTGGTTGGGTGTAACTGCACGGGGGGCCTTCTGGGTATGGTGACATGCTCCTGACATTTCTGACACGACTTAGCATATTTGCAGCAGTCATCGAACATTGCAGGCCAATAATAGCCGAGCTTCTTTATTTCATTCTTCATTTTTGGCCCCGCCTGGTGTGCACCAGCTGTCCCGGCATGGACCTCCTTCATGACCCTCCAGGCTTCTTCAATGGATAAGCATCGGAGGAGTAATTTTTGCTTGGCGTCGGCCACCATTCGGAATAATATTCCGTTTCGGAGCTCATAAGAGTCCTTAATTCTGATTAGCCTGATCTTCTCTTCTCTCTGCTTGGGCAGCTGCTGGTACTTGAACCACTGCATCAGGGGGTCTCTCCAGTCAGGTAGGCCGACGGCTTCTACTGTGGTGACTTCTAGCTCTTCTTCTTCAGGTTCTTCTTCTATCATACTGGGCATCTGGCGCTGATTTATTACTTGGATACTGAGAGATCCATCTGGAGGCACTGCCAGTGAGCTTGCCAATTTTGCCAGGGCGTCGGCTTGTGTGTTCTCCCCTTTGGCGACATGGCCTATCTCAAGGAGGTAGAACCGCTCCATAAGTCTCTTCGCCTTAGTGTGATAAGGGAGCAACTCAGGTTTTCGGACATCAAACTGTCCCTGGACCTGCTTGACGACCAGCAGCGAGTCGCCGAATACTTGGAGCATTTTGATCTCCATTTGGAGGGCCACCTGAAGGCCGATGATCAAGCTTCATACTCTGCTTCATTATTTGTGCAGGGCTTGCTAATGCAGCAGGAAGTGTGCATCACTTCTCCGTCTGGCGATTTGAGGACGATGCCGGCTCCAGCCCGTACCTTGGCGCGTCGGACGGGGTCGCTTCTGTTCTCGAAGCCCCGTCAAAGTATAGCTGCCAGATAGCTTGTTGGACATGATCCACCTCCAGTGTCTCATCCTCGGGTAGCTCTGTGGCCAACGGGGAGTCCTCGGGCACAGGGTGTGCTGCGAAGAAATCCGCGACGGCTTGTCCCTTAACGGCCTTTTGCGGCACGTAGGTGATGTCAAACTCCATGAGCAGCACGGCCCATTTGCCAAGGCGCCCCTTCGGGACAGGCTGGGAGAGAATGTGCTTGATGGGGTCAGCCCTGGATATTAAGCTCACTTCATGGGACAGCATGTAGTGCCTCATCTTCTTGACTGCGAAGACCAAAGCAAGGCAGACTTTCTCTATCGGAGTGTACTTGGCCTCCGCTCCCACCAATCTCCGGCTGAGGTAGTAGAGCGCCTGCTCCTTTCCCTCATCATTATTCTGGGCGAGCATTGCCCCCAGTGAATATTCGGTAGCCGCTATGTAGAGAATAAGCGGTCTGCCTTTGACAGGTGCCCCCAGGACTGGCGGGGTCTTCAGGTACTCTTTTAGCTGGTCGAACGCGTGCTGGCATTCGTGACCCCAGCTGAAGGGTGCATTCTTCATCATCAGTCTGTGAAAGGGTTGGCAACGCCCCGACAGGTTGGAGATGAACCTGCGGATGTAGGCTAGACGGCCCTGTAGGGACCTTAGCTCTCCTAGACTCTTCGGAGGGGGCAACTCCTGAATGGCTTTTATCTTGAAGGGGTCAATCTCGATCCCTCTGTGCCGACAATAAAGCCGAGGAACTTACCACTGGACACGCCAAAGGCGCACTTCATAGGGTTCATCTTCAGCCCATACAGCCGGAGCCTTTGGAAGACGACCCTGAGGTCGCTCAGATGTTCAGCTCTCTTCTTAGTCTTGACAACTAGATCATCAATGTAGCATTCGACCTTGCTGTACAGCAGCTCGTCGAAGATCTTGGTCATCGCCCGCTGATATGTAGCACCGGCATTCTTGAGGCCGAAGGGCATCCTCTTGTAGTGGAATATCCCCTTGGGCGACCTGAAAGCCGTGTGAATCCGGTCGTGGTCGGCTATCCAAATTTGGTTATAGCCGGACGATCCATCCATAAAGGACAAGGCCTCGTGGCCAGTGGTTGCATCAATCATCACTTCGGTGATAGGCACCGGGAAGTCATCTTTTGGGCAGGCTTTATTCAGGTCGCGAAAATCCACGCAAATCCTGATCTGTCCATTCTTCTTCTTCACCGGTACGATGTTGGCCAACCAAGTGGTGTATTGGTTTTCCGCCACGAAGCCGACATCTATGAGCTTGTCGACCTCCTTGCAGATCTGGCTGATCAATTCCGACCTCATACGCCGGGGAGACTGCTTCACTGGTTCCACCTTGGGATCAATGGCCAAGATGTGCTGAGTCATTTCGGGGCTGAGCCCGGACATTTCTTTTTAGTTCCAGGCAAAGCAATCTCGGAATTCTTGCAGCAGCTTTGTGTATTGCTCTCTCTCCTGTAGGGGGATAAGAGCACTCAGGAAGGTCAGCCTGGGGTCACTTTCGGTGCCAAGGTTGATCTCAATCAATTCGTCGACTGTGGCCTGGCCGCCATTTTCAATTTCCGGCGGGGCTGGCGACAAATCGACGAAGTCTTGATCTTCATTGTCTTCGGGCTCGAGGACGCCATCCCCCTCTTCTTGTTCCTCATAAAGGGGCGCGGAGGCTGCATTTGCCGCGCACTCCTCCTGGACTGTAGCCGCCGGGTCCGCGGGGTCCGCTGGTGCAGAAAGGCACATGGCCACCTCGGGGTCTTCTGTGTACTCATCATAGACAGCTCCGGCGGGGGCCGGGGCAGCCGCATCTTCAGGGGTCTGGTACTGGATGGATAGTGTATAGGCTCCTCTTCTGGGGCTGTCCGCCACGTGGGGGCGTGGTGGGGCTACCACATAGTCTCCCAGTCTGAGCTCGTCCCTGTCAATGAGGTCTTGAGCAATGTCTTTGAAGACATAGCAGTCTTCGATGGCGTGGCCCAGTATCTGGTGGTAGGGACAAAACAGTGGGTCCCCACTTCTTCGGGTGTCCTGCGGCCTCTTGGACCGTGGGAGGGAGACCTTGCCGTAATGGCAGGCCCAGTCAAAAATACCCCGAGTCTTCTCTCTTGGGAAAGAGTAGGGCTTCTGCAGCTTCTCTTGGAGTGTCAGGCCTCGCCTGGTTGGCCGCCCGGTTAATGGGCTTGCCGTGTCTCTTGTCTCCCTTCTTGACCAGACGGGGACATCGGGACTGGTGTCTCGGGGTCGAGACATGTGGCCACCCCACGGGCGGAGAGAACTTTGGATCAGGTCAGTCACTAGCGAGGTCAACTCAGCCAGCCGTGCCTTTAACACCCCGATTTCCCGTTGCTGCCTATGGTACAAGGCGTACATGACGGGGTCGTATCGGGGGGAATTCGGAGCATGCCCCATGCTACTGCTTCTTGCTTCGCCAGCAGGCCGGAGTGAGGGCGCCTCAGTGGTGTGCCCCTTCGAGGTTAGTCCCTCGGAGAAAGAGGAGGTCTTCCCCATGCAGCGGCGGCGGAGAGGGTTCCAAAGGAACACTTCTTCATCTTGCGCCTCCTCAGTCGGGGGCCTGAAATGTACATCTTGGTGGGCTTCCCGCAAATCTGCAGCTTCCGCGGGGTCGTCGCCGGACAAGGCCAAAACTGATATCACATCAGTTTCGTAATAATCTTCTAGTGAAAAGCCCAGACCGGGGTGCTTGGTGATTTGCAGCAACCGCCGATCCAGGTTTGGTGGGTTCCACATTCTTTCGAACATTTCCTTCCGGCTGGAGGGTTGATAGGGGGGAATCTTTTGCTTTCTGACCATTCTGGCTGCCTGGTCGGTCATGTGGGGGAGTCCCGCAATGGGGACGTGCGGGTCATGCAACTCGTCAGGAAATCGGCAATCATCGTCTTCCCTGACTGGCTTTTCCCCGGCAACATAAAAGATAGTGGATGGCCCCTCCGGGTTAGGCACTTCAAAAGTTCTCAGCTGCTCGGCTGCTTGACAGTCAATTTCTGTAATGGGCTTGATGATCCCTGGCGGGACTCTGACATCCTCCAGCAGGTCTTCGAGGCAAGGCGTCCCGGTGTAGAGTAGATGGGGAGAGGGGCTGCCTTAAATACCCCCCCCCTCTTGTGCAATGAATGGTACATGTGGGGGAGCCACATAACCTGGGGGCGGCGGAGGAAACCAACTGCCCGACTCCACTTTCTTCTTTCCCTTGTCTTGGGCGGCTTGGGGAGTTTGCTTCGCCTTTTCTAAGTACAGATTGGCGTCTGACAAATGACACTCGAACACCTCGAACGGGTGGAGGTCGGCGAAGATCCTGACTTCCTTCCCCTCGCAAGGGTATTTAATGCATTGGTGCAGGGTGGAGGGCACCACTCTATTCTGGTGTAACCAGGGCCGTCCCAGCAACGCCTTGTAGGAAGTGTTGGAGTTGATGACGTGGAACTGGACCTTGGTGGTGAAATCATCAAAAGTCAAGTTGAACTCTGCAACCCCCATGGGCACCTCGCATTTCTGGTTAAAACCGGCAATCTTGACATTTTTGACCTCAACCAGGTGTACGTCAAAGTAGTGCTTTTGGTACACCCGGTAAGGGAGTATATTCACTGCTGCCCCTGGTCGATCAGGACCCTGTTGATAGGCTGGCCGTTCAACTGCCCTTTCATGTAGAGGGGTCTGTTATGGCTGCAGGTGGGTAGGAGCATGTCATCTTCTGTGAAAGCCACGGCCACCTCAGGTGATATCTCTGCTAGGCAAGCTTCAAGATGTGCTAGTGTCTGGAGTGCGGCAATGATGGCTTGCCGTGTTTCTTCGTCCAAAGACAGCATCTCCCACACGGTAAATCGGGTCGGGATCTTCTTGAGGTGTCTGACTATTCGGTCGGCAGCCCTCACCTTGAGTAATTTCATCTCTTCGGGCTTGCCGCGCCTGCCCCCACCTTGGAGCTGGGGTGTCAGATCAGGGGATGCCTCCTCTGCGGGTCCCGTCACAGCCTGTGGGGCCGGCGGGGCCTCCTCCTTTTCTTTCATGAATTCGGCGAGGTTTGGGATGCCGTTAAATTCTTCTTCGGCTGAGGGGGAACCGCCACCGATGGAGCTTGGGAACTGCTTGCTTCTCTGGTCGAAGGAGACCCTTGGGAGTGCGCCCACCCTGCCGTTCGAGCTAACAGGAATTCGGTGAATGAAGGGGTGCTTGGCTTCTGGCCCCTCCGGGATAGAGACCCGACGGAGGAGGGATCTCGGTGCCTCGGACCTCAGGGTCAGGAATCTGGTATGGTTTTTCCCCCTGAGCATGATGTTGAGGTTATCCTGAGGAGGGTGCCCCCACTTCCTTCCTGACCTGGTGGCATGTTGGGAAGTGGAGACTTCAGCTTGATTCACCTCTGGCGGCTCATGGGGTGACTCTTCTTCTATTTCCTCCAGGGAAAGGGCAGTGTCGAATAATGCCGAGAGGGTGTTGCAGGCGACGACGACCTCCTTCTTCTTCTTGCCCCTGGGTCTTCTCTTCTTCTTCTTCTTTCCTGCTGCGGCGGATGGCTGCTCTTGGGGAAGTTCAGCCCATAGGGGAGGCTCTTTCTCTGCTTCAGCTTCTGCCCCTGGAGCCAGTTCGAGTGATTTGAACTCCTCCCATGGGACATACTCCTTCAGCTCCACGGGCTGGATTTCGGGCTGTTCATAATCTTCGAGCCCATCAATAATAGCCTGGAGTCTTTCGACCGCCGGACTGGTCTTCTGACGCATCCGCAGCGGGACAGAGCTCTTTTTGTTATGAGTGGGCCGCCTCATGACCAGCCGAGGGGCCGTGTCGTGGCGAACTGGGCTTGCCGGGGCGGTGCAGGCAGGGGTGTCACATCCCTCAGACGAACTCCGGGGCTGGGTCGAGGGACGTGTGCTCTTCTATTCTTTCTAGTTGCAGTCTGCCAACCTCCTTGATCTTGAGCCGGGGTCGTGATGAAGGTCTCATAAGTGGCGCGGGCGCAGGCCTCCGCCCACTCCTCAGGCAACTCCTGGTATAGCGAGACCATGTTGACAGTGGAGGTTATGCTGGGCAACTCATGCGGTTGCGGGGGGTCTACTCTATGCTCCCCCATGTCCAGCTCCCCATTCTTGATTAAGGATTCAATAACATCCTTGAAGACATAGCAGTCTTCAATGGTATGCCCGAGCACTCGGTGGTACAGGCAGAAGCGCGGGTCGTCTATTTTCTTTAGGTCGCCGGGCCTTTTCGGCTCTGGCAGTGTAATTTTGTTGTAGCTGGTTGCCCATTCGAACAGGAGCTTGGACTTGTCCCGGGCGAAGGAATATAGCTTGTTTCTCATCTTCTCCCTTAGTGAGGGGCCCTCCCGCCGTTCTGTGGTTCTGGGCGGAGGAAGGTTGGCAGCCCCCTTGGCTTTCTCTTTCTATTTTTCAAAAGCCTGGAAATCTAATGTGTGCACCTCAGGGGGAGCTGGCTTCTTCTCGGCCTGCCTGGCTCTTTGGCTTGACATGGCCGGGGTGGAGGAGTATCGGGCCAAAAATGCCTCGATCT
Source organism: Amorphophallus konjac (assembly GCA_022559845.1). Taxonomy (NCBI): domain Eukaryota; kingdom Viridiplantae; phylum Streptophyta; class Magnoliopsida; order Alismatales; family Araceae; genus Amorphophallus; species Amorphophallus konjac. The sequence continues at coordinate 195,155,536 of CM040128.1, read as the reverse complement.
CTGCTACCACATTGTTCAGGCGGTCAAATGTCTTGACCTCGGTGCCAATCATCCTTTCCAGGATCTCCTTTTTCAAGTTCTATTTGCAGATCTGCACTGCATCCTCCTGGTGTGGGGGACGCCTGCACCTCATGCTGAGGTTCCTCCATCTCTTGATATAGTCGAGGGCCGACTCGTCATTCTTCTGTCTTGTGGCATAAAGTTCTGCCACGGTGACCTCCCGTTCTGCAACATAGAATCTTTCTTTGAACTTCTTTTGCATGTCGGGCCAATCGGCGACAGACCCGGGTGGCAGGCCGGAGTACCACTCAAAGGCAAGCCCGGTGAGTGTCGAGCCGAAGAACTTCAGGAGGTAGGCCTCATCAGCAGCCAAGTCCCCCATGACGTTCACATAACAAGCAATGTGCTCCCTGGGGGACCCTTGCCCGTTGAACTTTTCGAACTTGGGTGGCTTGGTGACGCCGACCGGCAACTTCTTCGCAGCATGGTGAGCCGGGTAGGGCACCCGGTAGACGTCAAACGGCGTCTGATCCCCGTCACCTCTCTCGGCCAGTTTCATGTCTATCATCTATTCCAGCATCAACCGGCTAACTGTTGCCGGGTCGACCGGACTCGGATAAAAATGAGCGGGCTACGCGCTCGGGGTGGCCAGCACGGTCGCCTGGGGGGCCATGAGGGACCCTTGGGAAAGTGAGGCCTGTGGCGGGGCCGGTGCGGTGCAGTGTGCCTGCTGCAGGGACGCGTCCCCGAGAGGGTTGAGGGCTGCTGGAAGGGCTGCTTCTGAAGATTGCCCCATGTCCCTGGGCACTTCGGGTAAAACCTCGGTCTGCCAGGACATCGGGGGCGGTGTGTTCCGTTCATTCAATTGCTTTTTAAGTGACTCAATTTCTTGCTGGAACCGCTGCATCATGAGCAGCATTGCAGGGTCAGCTGTGGGGAGACGGGGCATGCCCCCGTCTCTTCGGCCGGGGCGTCCTCGGATGATGTGGAGGGTCCGCCGCTCGTGTCGCCGGTGGTGACCACGTTGGCCGTGAGGGCTGCAAGGGGCTCTTCAGGTAAGGTCCCTTCGGCGCCTGTGGGTGTCGCGCTGCCTGCCGCTCTCCCTCTTCTAGTAAGGGGTCCCGGCCTGGCGGCAAGTCTGGCCATTCTTCCGGATCGGCAGGCAAAGCCCCATACCGACCGGGAACTCCTGCCATATTGCAGGTGAAGGTTTGCCATCTCTTGTTTCTCTTTGTCGCCCTCCTGGATGATCTTCCCGGGAACACCAGCCTGTCGAAGACAGACCGTCGGAGCGGCGCTTCCTCCCGGACAGGGGACTGGCGCTGCTCCTCCGAGCGGTTCCTCGATTCTGCGCTGGGCGCGGGCCGGGCTCCTTCTTCCTAGAAAGCGGAGGCCATTGCCCCCAGCAGTCTCTGGCGGCCGGTGGGGGTGCTACCCGGGCCTCGGAGGTAATTCCTCATAGCCTGCTCGATCCCTTCCCACTCCTGGTCAGGGAGAGCAGCCTGCGGTTGCATGTCGATGACAGCGGTAGGAGGAGAGTAGGCCCTGAGTGCCGGGCGGGTGGCATTATGTCGGCACCCGCGGTGACGGCGGTGAGCTTTCTCGGGCAGCACCGTCATGACAGGTGCAGGTCGGCGAGCTGGGGTCGTGAATTCGAACTGCTCACCTCCTTGGGCCCGTCTCGGGCAGCAAGTGCTAGGTCCCGCCTGGGCGGGCGCAGTCGGTTGGACCTCCTTGGGGACCCAGACTTGCTTCAGTTTGGCCGGCCTATGCACCGGCGCAGTCTTCGATGACGCGGCCATGGCAGCAGGCATCACCCTCCCCTTCAACTTCTCCAGTCCTTGAAAGGAATTGTGGACTGGGACAGTCGGGACGACACGGTCCGGTGTGACCCGGGATCTATGCCCGTCCAGGCGGACTCGGAGGGCCCCGACAGTCATAGTCTTCCCAGAGTTGGACGTGCGGCGCCCAGAGCTGGCGCCGGCGTTGCTCCTCCGGAGCCTTCTTCGGTAGGATGCCGACCCTTGGTGGGATGGGCCGGTGGTTTGGTGCACGTGGTGCACGTTGCAGCTTAGCGTCGTTGCTGGGACGCCATTGTTGTTCTTGGCCACAGCTCGGCCGGTAGCAGCTTCAGTGGCCCCCGAGCGAGAGCGTTGATCTGGGACTCCTCAGGCGCCTTCACCTCGAGGATGTTGGCAAAAGCCACCCCCAAGAAGTTGGGAAGCCCACAGTGGGAGGGAAGCTCCCGAAGTTGAGGGGGACCGCCAGGTAGCCGCCTCGGACATGGTTCTCAACGACTTGAGGGCCGCAAGTGACAGCCATCGTCGGCACCATGATGCGATTTTCCTGCATTTAAGAAAGTAACGCAATTAGTATCACAAGAAGGGGGCCGCAGGGCCCCTAATTCCGGCAAAGAGATGAAGGGTGGATTGGTCCCACCGGGCGTGCCAGACTTGTGGACGCACTAAAATTCGCTCGTGGCGGGTGTTTCATCTATTGAGTGCGTGGGCGTGCTAGTCACCGGAGTGACAATTTATTCGGGCTCCGAAGAGCCCATGGTGCGCTCGATCTGACTTCGTCAGATGATTGTATGGTTCGTGTCGGGACCAGATCCCGTCATGCCATAAAGGTCACGACGTCATTTACATCCCCCATACGAGGGAATACCCTTGATTAATTGCCAAAATTAGGGGCCCTGCGGCCAAAAAGGATAATACTAATTGCGCGAGAAAGAGGCAGGAATAGATCACACTAAGGATTGCATCCGGACCACGAGCTGTCGGCCGTGTCGGTCACTCATGGACCTTTTCATGTTCGGACATGGGTCCGTGATAGAACACGACGGAAAAATCGGGGACGAATCCGTTCAAGTGCATGCCGAATGCACAGCGATCTTAATGACTGCCCGGAAGGACCCGATGGCGAGAAACGAATCCGGTCTAATCGGAGTGTTGGCCCAAGATCAGGTTGGGGCTTGGCCATGTCGGGTGGATTCCCGAGACTCGGGCCCGGCCTGAGGGGGCGGCATTATTGTTCCTTTTGCGTCGGGTCACGGGGAGAGATGGGACTGCAATGTGGACCCTAGCATTTTTTTATCTGGGGTTTTAATTAAGTGTTCCTCTCTTTCCTTTCGCTGCTTGTTACCTCTTTGTGCATTTGTTCCGAATGATTTCCCTTTTTTATTATTATTGTTATCGTCATTTTCTCACCCCCGCCCCTCTTTATTATTATTATTTTTGTTGCAATCTTTTTGTTTTATGTCTTGTATATGCTCGAATTTCCTTAATTATTATTATGCTTTTTTTTATTAATTTGTGGTCATCACTATTATTACCGATGTCATGAGATAGGGCCGGTGGGGTGTACCGGTAAAGAGAATGCCGGGCGTGCCGGCGAGGGCACCCCAAGCGCAAAGGGGAGTGTGCCGGAGAGGGTGGAAAAGGGTGTACCGGCGAAGGAAGGTAAGGGTGCACCGGTGAGGGGAAAGGAGGAAGAAGGTGACGGTGAGAGTGAATGAGAGTGTACCGGTGGGGGGGGGGTGGTGGTGTGCCGGGGAAGGCGCTGAGGAGAGCGTGCCGACGAAGAGCCAGCCAAGTGTGCCGACGAAGGATGGCTAGAGGCGTGCCGGCAAAGGGGAGAATGAGATAGTGAGAGAGGGATGAGGGTGTACCGGTGGAGGTCAAAAGGGGTGTACCGGTGAGGGGTGCTGATGGGTGTGCCGGTGAAGAAGGGAGTGGAGATGGAGTGTACCGATGGAGGGCCAATAGAGCTTGCCGGTGAAGGTTGGGATCAGAATACCGGTGAGGGTCCACTCCTCTGTTATTCATTTTAAGGCTTTTCTTTTCTTCTTTTCTTAATTTGCATGTAGTTTTACATAAACTTCTCCTTTTCTTCGCTTCATTCCGTGCGGCCTCTTCTCACCAATCGGACGTTCGGTCTACCGTGTCATTGATCGGTTCAGTTCTCATGCTGCCGGCGGTGGCTTGATTAATTGGAAAGTTTATCATTAATCATTTCATCCGTTCGTTGCTTCCTTTTGCCTTTTTAACGTTTTATTATTTCCTGGCAAAAATTCGACAGCACCTCCCCTCTACCCGAGTGTAAGGGAGGTAAAGGGAACGCTCCCACATGGAGTGGCGGAACCCGACAACTGGAGGTGGGCGCCCGGAGGCGGCAACACCTTTATAGAACCTCGGAAAACACAAAGAAAACGATGAACAGGAGGCTTCTAATACTGGACAGGGTGGACGGGGGATTGGCCAAGGCGTACCGGCCAAGGACGAGCATAGGGTGTGCCGGGCTAGGAAGGCTAAGGGCATACCGCTGAGGCACAAAAGGGGGAGGTGTACCACTGAGGGCTATTATGGGGTGTACCGGCCAAGGGCCGAAAGAGTGTGCCGCTGAGGGCCACTATGGGGTGTACCAGCAAAGGGCTGAGAGGGCGTGCCGGAGAGGCGTTGGGCTGAAGAAATCAAGGATGCACCAGCTGGGAAGGGCGAATGATGCGTCGGCCAAGGGCTGAGGGCCATCGGTGAAGGGAAGTTAAGGGCGTACCAGTGGAGGAAAGCCAAGGGCTATTGGCTACTGGGTGTTCTGGAAGAGAAGGAGGGTCTCCCTCCACTCAAGCAGATAGGTACAACAGATGGCCATAGGAGAGGGCAAAGAACCCATGAGGCCAAGGATCATATAGGAGAAATCACGTCGCTACGGGGACTCCAAAGACTTGTGGACGCACTAAAATTCGCTCGTGGCGGGTGTTTCGTCTATTGAGTGCGTGGGCGTGCCAGTCACCGGTGTGACAATTTATTCGGGCTCCGAAGAGCCCATGGTGCGCTCGATCTAACTTCGTCAAACGATTGTATGGTTCGTGTCGGGACCAGATCCCGTCATGCCATAAAGGTCACGACGTCATTTACATCCCCCATACGAGGGAATACCCTTGATTAATTGCCGAAATTAGGGGCCCTGCGGCCGAAAAGGATAATACTAATTGCGCGATAAAGAGGCAGGAATAGATCACACTAAGGATTGCTTCCGGACCACGAGCTGTCGGCCGTGTCGGTCACTCATGGACCTTTTCATGTTCGGACATGGGTCCGTGATAGAAACGCGACGGAAAAATCGGGGACGAATCCGTTCAAGTGCATGCCGAATGCACGGCGACCTTAATGACGGCCCGGAAGGACCCGATGGCGAGAAACGAATCCGGTCTAATCGGAGTGTTGGCCCAAGATCAGGTTGGGGCTTGGCCATGTCGGGTGGATTCCCGAGACTCGGGCCCGGCCTGAGGGGGCGGCATTATTGTTCCTTTTGCGTCGGGTCACGGGGAGAGATGGGACTGCAATGTGGACCCAAGCATTTTTTTATCTGGGGTTTTAATTAAGTGTTCCTCTCTTTCCTTTCGCTGCTTGTTACCTCTTTGTGCATTTGTTCCGAATGATTTCCATTTTTTATTATAATTGTTATCGTCATTTTCTCACCCTCGCCCCTCTTTATTATTATTATTTTTGTTGCAATCTTTTTGTTTTATGTCCTGTATATGCTCAAATTTCCTTAATTATTATTATGCTTTTTTTTATTAATTTGTGGTCATCACTATTATTACCGATGTCATGAGATTGGGCCGGTGGGGTGTACCGGTAAAGGGAATGTCGGGCGTGCCGGCGAGGGCACCCCAAGCGCAAAGGGGAGTGTGCCGGAGAGGGTGGAAAAGGGTGTACCGGCGAAGGAAGGTAAGGGTGCACCGGTGAGGGGAAAGGAGGAAGAAGGTGACGGTGAGAGTGAATGAGAGTGTACCGGTGGGGGGGGTGGAGGTGTTCCGGGGAAGGCGCTGAGGAGAGCGTGCCGGCGAAGAGGCAGCCAAGTGTGCCGGCGAAGGATGGCTAGAGGTGTGCCGGCAAATGGGAGAATGAGATAGTGAGAGAGGGATGAGGGTGTACCGGTGGAGGCCAAAAGGGGTGTACCGGTGAGGGGTGCTGATGGGTGTGCCGGTGAAGAAGGGAGTGGAGATGGAGTGTACCGATGGAGGGCCAATAGAGCGTGCCGGTGAAGGTTGGGATCAGAATACTGGTGAGGGTCCACTCCTCTGTTATTCATTTTAAGGCTTTTCTTTTCTTCTTTTCTTAATTTGCATGTAGTTTTACATAAACTTCTCCTTTTCTTCGCTTCATTCCGTGCGGCCTCTTCTCACCAATCGGACGTTCGGTCTACCGTGTCATTGATCGGTTCAGTTCTCATGCTGCCGGCGGTGGCTTGATTAATTGGAAAGTTTATCATTAATCATTTCATCCGTTCGTTGCTTCCTTTTGCCTTTTTAACGTCTTATTATTTTCTGGCAAAAATTCGGCAGCACCTCCCCTCTACCTGAGCGTAAGGGAGGTAAAGGGAACGCGCCCACATGGAGTGGCGGAACCCGACAACTGGAGGTGGGCGCCCGCAGGCGGCAACACCTTTATAGAACCTCAGAAAACATGAAGAAAACGATGAACGGGAGGCTTCTAATACTGGACAGGGTAGACGGGGGATTGGCCAAGGCGTACCGGCCAAGGACGAGCATAGGGTGTGCCGGGCTAGGAAGGCTAAGGGCGTACCACTGAGGCACAAAAGGTGGAGGTGTACCGCTGAGGGCTATTATGGGGTGTACCGGCCAAGGGCCGAAAGAGTGTGCCGCTGAGGGCCACTATGGGGTGTACCGCAAAGGGCTGAGAGGGCGTGCCGGAGAGGCGTTGGGCTGAAGAAATCAAGGATGCACCAGCTGGGAAGGGCCAAGGATGCGTCGGCCAAGGGCTGAGGGCCATCGGTGAAGGGTAGTTAAGGGCGTACCAGTGGAGGAAAGCCAAGGGCTACTGGCTACTGGGTGTTCTGGAAGAGAAGGAGGGTCTCCCTCCACTCAAGCAGATAGGTACAACTGATGGCCATAGGAGAGGGCAAAGAACCCATGAGGCCAAGGATCATATAGGAGGAATCACGTCGCTACGGGGACTCCAAAAGCATCGGAGAAATATAGAAATGGGGGAAAAACGAACAGCACATCATACACCATGAAAACTGGCGTAAACCAAGAGAAATAACAGAGAAACCCAAGGAGCATGATTTTCATTCATGGGGAGCAAGGGGCCGTGGCCATCCATATACATTGCCGGGCACGCCCGAGTCAAGGCTACGGGCAAGGAAGAAAACCAAAATACAAGATGAAGGGAGGAAGAAAACAAGGAAAACCACGGAAGGGAAAGTGTTGGGGATTGAAGCAGGGACGAGCGTCCACTGCTCGTTCCCCCGCACCTTCCCCTGTTACATTCAGACCTCCTTCTCTCTTACTCTCTCTTCTGCCCGGTGGCCGTTGGAGGAGACTCACGCCGGAGCCCTTCTTCTTCTCCCTTCTCTTCTCTTCCTCTCTTGCGTATGTCTCTCCCTCTGTCTGTGTGTGTATTCCTCTCCAGCCCCTCCTTCTCTTTTTTTACCGGAGCGGGAGTCATTTTAAACTCCCAGCCGTTGGAGCTTCTGAGCACGGCTATCGAAGGCGGGAAGCAGCTCCATCATGATGGGGTTTGACGTCTTCCGTCCTAGCTGTCAGGGGAGTAGCCTGCGTGGCCCAACGGTTGGTTGACACCTCAAGGAGCTCACTGCGCGCCAAGGACGCGTAGGGCATGGGCACCACGTTGTTCAGCCGTTGAAAAGGCTTAACGCTGTGCCGCTGGTGGGCTGAATAAGTGTGCCGTAGGAGGGCCAAAAGGGCGTGCCGCGGGAACACCCAACGGGCGTGCCGCTGAAGGTCCAGAAGAGTGTGCCGCTGAGGGCCCAAAGGGGCGTGCCACTGAGGGCCATGGGGCGTGTGCCGCTGAAGGCCCCTCTCTTGGGTGTGCCATTGAAGACCCTGAGGGGTGTGCCGCTGGGGACCCTGGGGGTGTACCGTTGAAGCCCCTGGGGGTGTACCGCTGGAGCCCAGGATGGGCGTGCCGCTGAAGGCCCTGGGGGCTGTGTGCCGCTGAAGGCTCCCTCCCTGGGTGTGCCGTTGAAGGGCCCAGGGGGCTGTGCAGCTGAAGGCTCCCTCCCTGGGGTGTGCCGTTGAAGACCCCCCCAAGGGGGGTGTGCCGGGGAAGACCCCCCCAAAAGGGGGGTGTGCCGTTGAGGCTAACATGGACAGTTTTGGGCCGCGGGTTGTGGCCCGTTTGATTTCTTCGAGGCCCGTGAATCGTGGGTCTCTCGGTGGTCGATTCCTCTTCACTGTCGTGGCTCCTGGAGACGGCTTCACGGCAATGTTCACCTTCGGGGAATCTAAATGATCAGTCTCTCCCGGTCTGCTTCGCTCGACGCCATTGTTGATGCGGGCCGAATAGGATATCATGGGTGTGCAATTTTTGGTGTCCACAGTAGCTAGAGGTTTTTCCTTTAGTTCGATGGTCCCCCGACTGTGAGCTCGGGGCGTGTTTTCAGGTACAGTAGGAGTAGCTATTGTTGACACCTGTTTTATGATGAATGAGTTGGGTCATCTCCTTATCTTTTTTATGATGTCCTGGGTTGTTCATCGGTTATTGGGCCATCTTTTTTGATTCATTTTGGGCTTATTTCATGGGTTGCTCTCCCTGGTTGGGCCTAATTCCTTTTATTCTCGTCATATGAGCTTATTGGGCCTAGATAAGGGCTAATAAGGGTTTTGTTGTGGATTTATTTGATCATTTATTGGCCTTTATCTCTTTTGCCACGTCTCATATCCTTGCGGTCTATCTCACGACCATTAAGGGGGCGTTGGCGGTCCTTTGCTAGACCGCTAGGCATTCAAAGAGTCCCGTTGGGTTTCTTTGGTCTTATCTCTTTGTGATCGGTTGAGCCTTGCGGTCTATCGGCCGGCTGTTTTATTCTCCTTGCGGTCTATTGCAAGACAGTTAGGCAAGATAGAGAGTCTTACTCTGTCTATTCTTCCTCCCTTCGGTCATGGTCGAACTAGAGTCCATGATTTGATGTTTTCTTTCCAAATGTTGATCCTCAGAAGCTTCTGTTTGTTTTAGTGGACTATTGGGAGCATTATCTTCGAGATTTATCTAAGTATAGCCCTATTTTTGTGTTATTATCCCTCCAACTTGACCTAAGGTTTTGGGGATCTATAAATAGATCCCTTGACTTCATGGCTTGAGGAGGAGATTTTTGGAGCTTGCCACGGAGTGCTGCTGCGTTCTGGAGTGAGTACCAACCAGGGAGAGCTCGTGTCTGTGTGCTTGTGTCTTCTAGTCTAGGGAGTAGCAAGTTCTTAAGTTGTTTTTTGTGTTCTTCTTCTCTTAGTTTCTTAGCACCATCATTGCATCAATCCGTCTTCTTCTTCTACGTTCTTCTGCACTCACATCACATTTTTAAATATCCTCCTACTATTTTCACGCCCCATAAGGGTTAAAAAAACACCAATCCCCCAAGTATTCACCCTTCCTTTTATGATATTAGCTTCATTGCATTATAGATAATACACTTCTTTTGGGCTAATTAGGTTCTTCTCTTCTCGTGTCTACACTCTTTTGCAATTCTACAGAGCTCATCACACGAGGACCAACTCTTCTGGCCGGCCATGAGGGGTGGAGATTAAAGTTCCACATCATATTTTTCTGGGTGCGCTTAGCGGTCGTCGTCAGACTGATTCTTCTTCTTACGGTCTATTGTTCGACCGTTTTTCAGAGCCTTACGGTCGCATCAGGACCGTTTTCGTGTCTGCACCTGGGTTTTCTCTCTCGCTGGTGAGTGTGCTTCACTCGGCTTCTTTCCAAGGTACGTGGTGTAGTTTTGCTGCATTACTTGCTTTGGTAGCGATCACATCTTTCTTTCTTGGGTATTGGTCATCATATTATTCCATCTTGTTCTTTGTTTCCTTTCCTTTTAGTTGCTCCACACCTACGGTGTGTGTTTACTTCTTCCATCTTTGCTCCACGCCCACGGCGTGTGTTTAGTTCTTCCTTTGCTTTATTCTGCATTGTGAGATGATATACCCACATGCTTTCTACTTGATGTTATTTCTTGCTTGAGTTGGTACACATCGCATATCTCACACACCCTCATTCACATTCACACCTACACATTTAAAAAAATATCAACAACCTCTATTTTTTGGCGATCACGGTGGGACATCTTGTGCCAATCGTGTTGAGTGATTGTTAGACCTGCTCTTCTTTGTTTTTTCCCAGTTGCCCTGTGTTTTCTTCGGTTTTCCCATTTGATTCCTTGTTCTTTCTGCTCTCTGGTTCCCTGGCGGTCTCCTCCCGGCCGTTTCTGGCTTAAAAGCGGTCTAGCGATAGACCGTCTTATCTCCCTAACGGTCCTCAGACGACCGTTTCTACCGTCATAGGTACACATCCCGAGGATTGCTGTTATTTCTACATTTTTGTTGATATATATTGTTCCTAGGTGCTATCTGATATCTCCTCCTTATTGTGGCATATATTTATATCATTGTTTGCACATTGTTTGTTAGCTTCTAGGCTAGAAATTGCATGCACTCCGGTGCACATAGGATCATTCATCTCTCATATCATAGTTGCATTCCTACCTTGGTGTATGATCATCTCGCCTCCATATTCCTTGGGGTCGACTAGGTGATCACATCCGGGACCTCCATAAGTCCCTGCGAGCAGTGGATTCCCACACGGATGCCGGGCCGGTTGTACCATTGCCACCCTGTCTAGGTTGCATAAGTGAGGGAGAGTTTACACCTAGAGTCAACCAAGTTCCCATCCTCCTTTCCCATTAAGAACCTATTGTTGAAGAGAACATTTTATTCAAATCACTAAGGTTCTAAAGGAGAAACAAATAAAAATTTGTGCATCATTACAAGTTGGTTGATTATTTTTTGGGTTTCTCTCATCTCCCTCATTGTTTGCATATTCCCCCTTTTGTTGGGTCATTTGTTTGGTTTCTTATAGGTGGTTGTTAGTGTTGTCTTCATTTGATAGGTGCCACATTGCATGTGGAGTTGCTTCAAGTCCATAGGTTCATCTCCTAAGGTCAATTCCTCTTTCACCTCCTATCACAATCCCCCGTTTGATTCCATCATGTCTTCCTATGATTTCCCCCGTTCCCATGAAGAATCTCTCCCTCAGGGACTCCTAGAGGACCCATCTAGGGTCATGCCACTTCAGTCTGGAGAAGGGTCCATCCCTCCTCCATCTTCTGCTCCCCTGGAGGGCAGTCAGCCCTCCCTATCCAATTCCTCCATCAATAATCCTGCAAGTCATATTCTTCAAATGATGGCCCAGTTAGATTCGGGCCAACTTCAGGCCCTTTATCAGACCTTGCAGTGGTCAGTCGCCCCATCGTCCACTACTTTACAAGGTCCATCTGCTACCTCCATCACCCAATCTAGGGTTGATGGGCCTGGGGCTCCTCTTGCTCCTATTGATCTTACCCTAGTCCAACCCAGGGTCATCCACTTTTCCCATCTGGAGGCGGGCCAGTCCTCTGGTTCGGCCCATCAAGTCCTTGATAAAGGGAAGACCGCTCTTCCCTTATCTACCCAGATTGACCCCTATAGGTCCGTTCTCTTGGCGCCCCAAGTCCTTGTGGGCTCGACCGATTTTTTTCGCCCTCAGCAGGGGGTGGCCCATGCTTATGCCTATTCGGGTCATCCGTCAGCCCTATATCCTTCTTATTGGCCTCCCCTTTCTTCCGTCTATCCTTCGGCTCCTCACCGTGAGCCCGCACCTTTTACTCCACATACTCCATCTCGAGAGCAGGAACTCTTTGATAAGTGGGCTACCATGTAGCAACAACTCGACTTTCTTCAAAAGCGGGTCAGCCCACAGTCTTTGGCAGATGTTCCCATTCCTAGTTTTCATAATATCCGATTCCCTCCTCAATCTGAGCTCCCCACATACTGCAAGTATGACGGGAACAACAACCCATATATTCATGTGAGGGATTTCATGTATGAATCGGCGCAATTCCAACACGATGATCGCCTCATGGCGTATTTGTTCCGCCGATCACTAGATGGAGTTGCATTGGAGTGGTTTTATGCTTTGCCACTAGAAGATGCTGAGAGCTTCAAAGTTGTCAAGGAGAAATTTATTCAGAGGTTTCAAGACCGGGTCAGCCCAGAATATTCTTTCACAGATCTGGTAGCCGAGAAAATGAAGGCCGATGAGGACCTTGCTACTTATGCTGACAGATGTAGGCAGATGGCTGCTCGTGTGCCCGGTCATATTCGGAGGAAGGAAAGGTCAAGTTGCTCATCTCTAATGCTACCCCTACCTTCCTAAATATTCTGGCCATGAATGATATTTCTAATGTGCACCAATTATACTGCCAGGCGAGGTTTATCCAAACCCAATTTAAGGACTCCTCCATACACTCTCTTTGAGTCCCAAAAGCCCAAATATAATAGAAAGCCTCAGGGGCCTGTCACCGAAGGAGTCCAAACCAATGAGCAAGTGCAAGCCGTTGCATTCCCTTTCCCCAACCAATCCGCTTCACACCGTTTTCCACAATCTCCATGAAACCCTCAGTTCTCCACTCCACAAAATGACCAACATGTTTTCTCCGCTCCACAAAATGCCCAACTGTGGGGAAGGGGGAAATTATTTATTTGATTTTGGTTTATTTGTTTATTATGTCGGCGTGCCAGTCACTAAGTGACAAGTTTATTGTGTGCTCGATCTGACTTGGTCAGACGAAAGTGAAGTATGTGTCGGGACTGACAATCTGTCATACCATAAAGGTTATGATGTTAATTACATCCTCCGAGAAAAAGGAAAACCCTTGATTAATTGCCAAGATAGTGGGCCCTCGGGGCTGAATGGATATAGACGTAAGCAGTAGTAAATCATCATAAGTCTAAAAAGATGGATATGCAACATTGAGCAGACATTCATGTATATGAAGATGGATAGCAGAAACAAACCTGAAACAGCTTACGGCCGGGAGCCAGCAAATGATTCTTTTTATTGATTAATTATGGGGTATCCATGAATTAAGTGACATAGGGAAATGATGGATGAATGGGTTGGTAGAAGTATCAGTGGAGGATTAAAACGCGCGGGGTTTGGTATATACTAATCCGGCGCAAAGAAGCGTAGGGATAGGCGGTTAAATGACGCGGTCCCATTGAGGGTTTAAACGGTGTGGGGTAGCGTAGGAAAAGAGGGTTAAATGGCGCGGTCCCGATGAGGGTTTAAACTGCGCGGAGGAGAGAAGGGCACGCCGAATAAGGCTGCGCCGATTTAGGGCTAATGGTGTTGAGATGGGTTTTGAGTGTAGAGTTAAAATGGCGTGGAGGGGGTAGGCGCCGGATTAGGGCGTGCCGGATCTGGAGCGCACCGATTTGGAGCAGAACTCTGACCTTTTGAACTGTTAAGTTGCAATGTGATTGTGTTCAGCCTTTTGGTGTTAATTAAGGTTGATTACTAAATGAATTCAAGTTCTAACTGTCCTACAGACATGGCAAATCAAGACTTGTGCGAGGTTCCTACTCAAACACAGTCTATTCTCAGTTCAAAGTAGCTTACAGCTCTCAAAGCTAAGGTTCCACAGTGATTTAGCATAAGTATTCTGATAAAAATTTGGCAGCACCTCCCCATACCTAGAGGGTTGCGGGGGAGAAGTGGAGATATTCCCACAGAAACTAGGGTAAGCTCCTTAAAGCCGGGAAGCCAAATGGTCACCGGCGGGCCCAAATGGATGGAAACCCCGAGGGCTACCCTACGAGGGCACCAATGTTCCTTGGGCCAAACGTAATGTACAAAGGAACGGCCAGAATGGGAGGAAACCTCGAGGACTAGACTACAAGAGGTCCCTTACCCACAGCCACCATCATTCCCAGAGGAATGTGGCTTTAGTGTAAGATCGAAAGATCCTTTTCTATTCACCTTAAATGGCTTATAGGACTCCACGCCGCAGGAGGAGAGGGTCTTATAACCTTGTGGTGATTAAAGAAGAAAGGACAGTATGTGCATGTGATGGGGAATGTTCCCCCTCCCCGGTCAGTGAATCGTCACTATCGAATGAAAACCTGATATTCACATTAGGTCATTAATCTTGCCCATGCAATTGGGATGGAGAACAGACCACATTGGGCGGCTCTTCCCTCACCCTTCTCAGGCTAAAGAAATCACAGTGATGCATTACTCATCCACTACACCATTGCCGATAGGTTAGACATAGCAGGATGTTGATTAGTTAGCATTTATAAGTTAGTCGTGAGGCGGTAAACCAACGAGATTGTAAGGAGCAAATGCTCGAGCAATTGGCAGGTGGTATGTGGGAGACTAACCATGCTGGAAGTCTCCGCGCCCAGATTGTAGGGGCGGCCCTATTCCCTCCAATCTATAACTGTGAATGGAGGGATGGTGGGGAGCCAATCTCGGGGATGAACGGAGATGCACATATGTATGTGTCTCCGACGGTGAAACCCATGATGAACACATGACATATTCGACATAATCAACCCACTGAGAGAGAGAGCCCCGGGGAGGGGGGGATAATACTAATGTAGCCCTTGGTTAACCCAAGGCACGGAATCAAACGAAGGTAGCGGGCGGTATGAAAACAAACGCAACAGAGAAGGCGTATAGACTCAAGCATTCATCAATATTATTATTCATACGCAGATGCCATCACATAGCTAAAAGGGGGTAAACCCCAAACTAAAATGAGCAGACGCGGCCTGGCGTTGTCACACAGGCGCCGACCGATTACATTGCCATACTGGGGGAGGAAGAGTAAATACATGGAGCAAATGCTAAAAAGGAAAGAAAAGTTTAATGGGGAAAGAACTGCGGGCTCATATCATCGCCCGTTTCATTACATTGCCCAGTAGAGCTATTAACAAAAAAAAGGGGGGAAGAAGAAATTTGTTGATCTCTGCGCACCCACCTCTGTTATTCACGGCTTGAACAAAGTATTGGAATCCTCTCTCCCTCTCCTCACTCCGAACCTCTCTCCTCTGTTGAAGAATGGTAGTAGATCGCTCAGGGCAACTTCTCTCAGCTTTTCTTTTTCCCCAAGCTTCTCCCCTCAGATCGCTCTTTTCTTTTCTCACCCACGCTCCGTATGTCTTCGTCTCTCTCTTTACCTGCTCCGAATGGCACTCTCTTATAGGCCAAGCAGTAGTTGTGATGCGGGACGGATGACTCGACCGGGCTAGGACGTACGACGGACACAAGTGCGGCCAGCACTAGCACGTTAAGGCAAGCCAGGCGGCTAGCCACTGTGGTATTCTCCGGGTGGAGACGCCTCTCAACAGCGCTCTCTCTTTAGCCCAGCGATCGTCCCTTGCGAGGGAAACGTGGGGATCGTGGCGATTAAGAAACCACCGTCGCCTAGGGTACCGATTCGCGTTCGGTGCTCGATCGGAGCTACGGAACGGGCACTCACAACTCACAAACGCGGTGTATTTGAACTGGCTAACGGCCCTAATCTCACAAACGCAGCAATAGATAATATACTAAATCAGCAAGTGAGAAAGGAATTGAAGCGCGTACCTCCACGCCTAGGCGTGGGGAAGAATTCCCGGCCGAATCCAAACAACCCCAATACACACGATTGTTACAATTACAATTCCAGAACTTAATACCCACTCCACGCAGGGAGGTATAGGGTTACAATGGCCAAATTTCGGGTTGCTGGAACCCGGGTTGACGGGCCACACTCGCAGGAGGCGAGGAACGCGTGCCGGAGCCGCTCGGGTACGCCGACGGAAAGCCGACCCGGTTCTGCCCGCGTTGGTCATCCTGCGCAGCGAGTTTGCGGAGGCTGGTACGGCTAGATCCGAAGCCCGATCGGAGCACCGTTTGTTGAAGAATGACGGTGACTGGATGTAGTTTCTTCACTCCAGAGGGCGCATTCAGATCCTTTCAGATCTGGGTGCAGCAATGATTTCTTTCAGTGTCTGATTTGGTGTTCACAGAACTGCACAGACAGACAAATAAATGGTGGAAAAAGGGTTGCCGATGTCGAAATGGAACTCCGTCTATGGGAGGTTGTTGGTGACGTCCATAGGAACAAATCCTTTGAAGACCTCTCTCTCAGATATTGGCTGGATGAGGCGGAACAGATGTGGGAAGTCGCCTCTGGATCTGGACTGAGTCTATTCAGATCTTCTTGCGCGACCTCATGAGAATTGACGCCACGGACAGCACAGACCTTGAAATGCAACGAAACCAGAGGCAACGTGAAGATGACTTGCAATACTTTAATTGATCTTCAGACACCAGCTCCTGATCACGTCGTGGTTGGGCTGCATAAACTGAAACACAGTCACCCTCAGATCTGGACTGCACTCTGGGACAGATCTGCGCGCCGCCACGAGAAATATCACCGCTGGTGCTCCCGAACTCCAAACGGCATCAAACTAGCACTGAGTTCTTGCAATCTTGTAGTAGTATCAAGGATAAATCGGAGGGAACAAGATGATAAGAGGGGGATGGGAAGAGAAGGTTGAGTCCACGACCAGATTTCTGGGAAATTCACACCAAGGGAAAGGGCAATAGAAAGAGGGAGAATCACTCTCTTAACAATTTTCTTTCAACAAAATATCATTAGCCTTTACATATACAATGTACAAGCCTTTAAATAGGTATTACAAGAGCTATAGAGGGCTGGGGGGATGCGTGGGATACCATAAGGGGGGAGGGGAGGGAGCCCATTACAACTTGCCAAGTGGTGAAAGTGAAAGGGGGGGCAAGGGGACATGGGTGTTCACCAAACTTTGAATTTCTTGTAAAAAGGAGGGAGGTGGCAGCCATTTGAATATGACCAGCAGCCTTTCTAGCCTCCCATGTGGTAAATGGAGAGGGGAAGAAGAAAATTCAAAGTTGCTAGCCTAATACAACAAGGAAGGGGGCGCCCCCGTTATTGGGCTATGAATGGGCCACTTGGAGGCCTTGGCTTAAGCAAGCCCAACCAGCCAATATGACTTAAGGCCATTCTCCTCTAGTTGGCCCATGTATGAAGAGCCCATATATGGCCTATGGATCCATCCAAATGGACCAAGGCCTCTCCCTTTCTTAATGAAGTCTTAAGGGCCTTAACCAGTTGGCCCATTTAGAGCCTTACAACCAACCCAATATGAAAACCCACATATAATGTGACATTACAAGCCCAATTTAATGCTAAAAAGAGTCCAAATAGAAGCCAAAGTGTCCCCATTTGGAAGATAAGCGATGTAGTCCACTTGGCGCTCCGCGTATGGCAACGTCGGTTCGCCGATGTGTCACGTGATCGCCCTGATGTCCGCACCAATTCTCCCCGGGTGGGAGGAACTCGACCCCGTCGAGTAAGGGTCCCGAAGCTTGCATTCTCCGCATGTGATCAAGGTGTTGGTCATCGGTGGGCATCCTCGCCAACGCACTAGGACGTGTGGATATGCGCCATTCCTTGTGGTGATCACCTGCTCATCCAGTATACAATCTATACGCATGCGTTGAGGCTGGAAGAGGTGGACTCTCGGGTGGTGTGTCACTCACAATAGAAGGAGAAAGCCCAAAGCTAACTAGGGATCACCGCGGGTTCCAATATGGTACCAGATCTGAAACATGGAACGTCGAAGTGTCACCATAGTCACCCGGTAGTTCAATATCGTACGCATTCGGACCCACTTGTTTCTTGACCCGGAAAGGGTGGGGATCGTGGACTTAGAGTGGCTTTCGGTCTCCGTGAGGAAACCAATCAGGTATGACCCTGACCTAGACGTACTCTCCCTTTGAATCCACGAATATGTAGCATGCATCGGCTACCTCCTTATATGTGCTTGACTGGCCTTTTATTGACACGACTTAATGCAAACCATATGAAAGAAAACAAACCATAGAAACAAACACACACACTTGAACTTAGACAAACCTATGGTGATGTAGACCATGCATATGCAATGGTGGACCAGGGCACCCGAATATGTGCCATGCATATACTAGATGTACTCGATGCTTGACGGAATGGACGATTCCTAGACACCCTAAGATGTACCAATCATGCATTGGTGACCTATGGGATTTGGGTGGGGAAGGACTAGGATATCCAAAACTACCCTCGTCATTACCCCTAGACATATGTATGGCTTGCCAACTAGACCGAGGGGTAGGGACGGGATGGTGAACTCCTTGGAAGAAGTGGAGTGAATATGATGGCTCGGGAGGTTCACTAGTGAAGGGATCAAAAAGGTCAAAGAATTTATGACCCCATGAAGTGGGTTCCACCATGACTCGGTCCCAATTGTGAAATTCTTGAGGGTGTAGGTAGTCACCTTCATCCGTTATGGTAACTAGGATGGTGATCTCATAGAGAAGGTACGGTTCCTCCCTTGGGATAAAAGAAATGAAATCGAGCTTGGTCGGCATAGGGAGGAATAGAAGGACCTCCGTGGTGACTTGACCCACGGTGTACACGGAGTTAATGGATCCTAAGGCCGGATGGGTGAAGCTAAGACTAGCGGGTTGGTCAAAGCCTCGGGCCAAAAGGTGCGTCAACTTCCATTGTGAATCTAATCCCATAATAAGGTCATCCAAAGTATCGACATGGTGACTAGACCGAAAAGTTGTGTGGGAGGAGTTGACGGACACCAAAGGTAGGGTAGAATCCATAAATGGGAAGGGAGGTGGGACCAAGCCATCCTTGAGCTGACGAAGAAGCGGCTCGACTATGTATAGCGTTCCCGTAAGAAACACGGGTGGCTCGAGCTTTGGTAGCTCCAAAGAAGAAGGTTCCGAATGAAGATCGGAAGTAGATGACGATGGAGCTCTAGGGAAGGGGTTCTCCGATTGAGGTGGGGAAGGCCATGGTGTAGGCGGCTGGGAGGTGGATGCTTGTCGAAAGCCACTATACCGAGAAAAGTGAGACTCAAATGGTTCGACCACTAGAGCGACCGTATAGGAGTCAGCTAGAGAGATAGCGTTGCGGATAAGACATTCCAACTGGAAGTGAAGGCGCAAACCTCTCCGGAACTGAAATGCAGCCGTGTTGCTCTCCTCTCCCAAGCCATGTTCCAACCAATACTTATGATATGCCCGAATGTACTCGGACACGGACCTATCACCTTGGACGGGTCGACATGGGTTGGCCATAGTTGCCAAAATATGGGAACGGATCCCTAGGAATGGATATGCAAGGCCATTTGAACATGAGACACAAACGGATGCTAACACCGACTAATGCAAACACATACTAATGCAACAATGATGCACTTAGACCTAACCAATTTCCGGTACGAGGCGGAGTTAATTGACCCGAAGGTCACTCGCGCAAGTGTGCGGCCTTCCCGGTAGGCATAGCCTAATGTTCGTGTCACACCTTTTGATATACCGTTTATTGGGATGAAATTTTAAAACAACTTTTTTTTTTAGAAATATGATGATCCTAGACTTAAATGAAACTTTTGTTTTTGATTTTGGACACCCTAGACTTAGAATGATGCTCTGATACCAAATTGATGCGGGACGGATGACTCGATCGGGCTAGGACGTACGACGGACACAAGTGCGGCCAGCACTAGCACGTTAAGGCAAGTCAGGCGGCTAGCCACTGTGGTATTCTCCGGGTGGAGATGCCTCTCAACAGCGCTCTCTCTTTAGCCCAGCGATCGTCCCTTGCGAGGGAAACGTGGGGATCGCGGCGATTAAGAAACCACCGTCGCCTAGGGTACCGATTCGCGTTCGGTGCTCGATCGGAGCTACGGAACGGGCACTCACAACTCACAAACGCGGTGTATTTGAACTGGCTAACGGCCCTAATCTCACAAACGCAGCAATAGATAATATACTAAATCAGCAAGTGAGAAAGGAATTGAAGCGCGTACCTCCACGCCTAGGCGTGGGGAAGAATTCCCGGCCGAATCCGAACAACCCCAATACACACGATTGTTACAATTACAATTCCAGAACTTAATACCCACTCCACGCAGGGAGGTATAGGGTTACAATGGCCAAATTTGGGTTGCTGGAACCCGGGTTGACGGGCCACACTCGCAGGAGGCGAGGAACGCGTGCCGGAGCCGCTCGGGTACGCCGACGGAAAGCCGACCCGGTTCTGCCCGCGCTGGTCATCCTGCGCAGCGAGTTTGCGGAGGCTGGTACGGCTAGATCCGAAGCCCGATCGGAGCACCGTTTGTTGAGAATGACGGTGACTGGATGTAGTTTCTTCACTCCAGAGGGCGCATTCAGATCCTTTCAGATCTGGGTGCAGCAATGATTTCTTTCAGTGTCTGATTTGGTGTTCACAGAACTGCACAGACAGACAAATAAATGGTGGAAAAAGGGTTGCCGATGTCGAAATGGAACTCCGTCTATGGGAGGTTGTTGGTGACGTCCATAGGAACAAATCCTCTGAAGACCTCTCTCTCAGATATTGGCTGGATGAGGCGGGACAGATGTGGGAAGTCGCCTCTGGATCTGGACTGAGTCTATTCAGATCTTCTTGCGCGACCTCATGAGAATTGACGCCACGGACAGCACAGACCTTGAAATGCAACGAAACCAGAGGCAACGTGAAGATGACTTGCAATACTTTAATTGATCTTCAGACACCAGCTCCTGATCACGTCGTGGTTGGGCTGCATAAACTGAAACACAGTCACCCTCAGATCTGGACTGCACTCTGGGACAGATCTGCGCGCCGCCACGAGAAATATCACCGCTGGTGCTCCCGAACTCCAAACGGCATCAAACTAGCACTGAGTTCTTGAAATCTTGTAGTAGTATCAAGGATAAATCGGAGGGAACAAGATGATAAGAGGGGGATGGGAAGAGAAGGTTGAGTCCACGACCAGATTTCTGGGAAATTCACACCAAGGGAAAGGGCAATAGAAAGAGGGAGAATCACTCTCTTAACAATTTTCTTTCAACAAAATATCATTAGCCTTACATATACAACGTACAAGCCTTTAAATAGGTATTACAAGAGCTATAGAGGGCTGGGGGGATGCGTGGGATACCATAAGGGGGGAGGGGAGGGAGCCCATTACAACTTGCCAAGTGGTGAAAGTGAAAGGGGGGGGCAAGGGGACATGGGTGTTCACCAAACTTTGAATTTCTTGTAAAAAGGAGGGAGGTGGCAGCCATTTTAATATGACCAGCAGCCTTTCTAGCCTCCCATGTGGTAAATGGAGAGGGGAAGAAGAAAATTCAAAGTTGCTAGCCTAATACAACAAGGAAGGGGGCGCCCCCCTTATTGGGCTATGAATGGGCCACTTGGAGGCCTTGGCTTAAGCAAGCCCAACCAGCCAATATGACTTAAGGCCATTCTCCTCTAGTTGGCCCATGTATGAAGAGCCCATATATGGCCTATGGATCCATCCAAATGGACCAAGGCCTCTCCCTTTCTTAATGAAGTCTTAAGGGCCTTAACCAGTTGGCCCATTTAGAGCCTTACAACCAACCCAATATGAAAACCCACATATAATGTGACATTACAAGCCCAATTTAATGCTAAAAAGAGTCCAAATAGAAGCCAAAGTGTCCCCATTTGGAAGATAAGCCGATGTAGTCCACTTGGCGCTCTGCGTATGGCAACGTCGGTTCGCCGACGTGTCACGTGATCGCCCTGGTGTCCGCACCAAGTTGACTCCATCTGGCGCGGGGGAGTGGAGAGCGCGCCGGTTTAGTGGATTGACATATGCGCACCGGTTTAGTAGCATTGCCATATGGGCGTCTGTTTAGGAGCATTGCCATATGCGTGCCATTTTAGAGGAGCGCGCCGATTTAGAGGAGTGCGCCGATTTGGGAGCGCACTAGGTTAATCTCCTTATCCCATTTGTTGAGACGGGTTTTGGCTTGTGGATCTCAGACTAGTTCCGAGAGTCAACTTGAGTTTTCATCTCATCGTGGCTCTGTGAGACCGACATGAGAAGTATTTGGGGAGCACTTAGGCCGATGACTGGCCATTTTCGGCGCTGTCCGTGCCTTTAGTTCAAACTCTCAGGTTTTCCACTGACATGGCCTTCGGCACTACGATTCGTGCTGCCGGGCCAGCTTTGTCTATATTTGCAACATTCTCAGGGAGTGGGTCACCACCCGGAGCACTTTCTCCTTCACTGGGCAGCTATTCGGTCACTAATGGACCCATCTGGTAAGAAGACGTACCCGCGCCGGGTTACCCGGGTCTTCCGCTGATATGGCCTTCGGCACCTTGTTATGATGGACTAGAGACATTTCTTCACCTTAGGAGTTTTTTTTTTGTTAGGTGGTGAACCATCGAGTACATTCTCGCCCTGATCGGACGACAGACAGGGTTTGTTCGGCACGACTGAGTCGATACCGGTTCGTTGGGCAGGCCGAACGGCACTACTAGTTTGTTGTGGATATCTTCCGACCATCTTGAGGTGGAGTCTCTGACGCTCTCGTCAGATGACCTGAGGCTTCAGCAGTCTAAGAGGACCCTTGTGTATGGATTTTCTTGGGCTTTTGCACTTTGGCAGGCCATATTCTTTTGTCGTTCGGGCGTGATTGCCATTGATAATATTTCAGGGGCCAACAAATGCCCCCCAGCCGCGGGTGTCACAAGTGAGGAACGAGTGACGCGGGACCATCGGATGTACCCAGACTAAGCATATTCTTTGTTTGATCAGCACAGAGTATTTGTTTGGTGCGGTCGAGATGCCGTTGGAGTGGCACGACCGCATAGTGGCCTTAAAACGGCATGGTCATGGATTTGGCCGTTAAAATGGCGCGGCACGCTTGAAACAGTGCAGTCATGGCTTTGACCGTTAAAACGACATGGCATGCTTAAAATGCCACGCCCTTTGAGCGTGTCTTAATCCGGCGTGGTGGCCCTAAAACGACATGCCTTTTCGGATTTGAATTTGCACGGTACGGGCAAAAATGGCACGCCCTTTTAGCGCGCCGGATTAGACCCATCGAAGCCCCCCTATATATTTTCTTTTTCTTCTCGTTCCTCTCATTCCCAATTCATTTGCGCCCTGAGCTTCTCTCTCCTCTCCTCCTCTCTTCCCACAGCGGTGAGCATCCTCTCGCGATAGCGGCAGCGGTGGTGAGAGCCGGTGAGGGAGAGCTTCATTCCTTTCAATTCAGGGGATTCAAACCCCCTCTTTCCAGGCCACGGGAGGATCCTAGAAGGCTTGTTCTCGGAGCTACAACCCTGGGTGTCCTGTTTGGCCCTAGTGTGACACCCATGGCGTGTTTCAGGGACTGTCCCTTAGTGGACGTGTTCCCGCTTCCTTCTGGCAAGCTCCCGGGCTAGGGAGACTCTGTCGGACTTTTGTCAGAAATTTTTTGGTCTTCAACAACTCTTTTCTGACTTTGTTTGTTTTCTTTTGTATTTCCTTTGATGCAGATACCATGGCATCTGATTCTTCTTCTTCCTCCCATGCTGTGGTGACCTGGAGGGACGTGGATTCTCTGGACAGAGGCCATGACAAGCTGGCCATAGTTACAGAGTCTTCTGATTCAGAGACTGAGACAGTAGATACTGGCAGCCGATTAATCATCGGGAGCGACTCCTTCAAATATGATCGCTGTTGAACCCCCTCTATGTGGGTTATTGTAATGGATTTTGATGATGACTAAATCATTCCATATCTATTTGTTCTAACTTGAACGCCATGATAAATTCTGGAATTATTTTACACTTGATGTGACAAGGAGAGCTTTGGGAGTTCAGGAATCACTTCTTCTGGTAAGAAGTTTAATTTCAATTTGCAATCGCCAAAGCTAACGCAGAATGTATGTCTTGACAGGGGCAAGAAGGCGGTTCATGAATTGAGTGATACAAGGACATTTGGTGAGATCCATCCTAACTCTTTTAATGTCTATGTGCCTTGTTGAAATTCATCCTTTGAGTTAAAAGGATTATAGAGAAACACTCTTGTCTAAGGTAAATTTTATTGGGTCTTCATCATTCATGCCTTAGATTCATGCATTTCAGTGGTATGATATCTATTCCATCATATACTAGGTTGGCACCTCATTCTCGTGGTTTTTATCTCTCATCTGGTTGTTCTGGCACATGGGTCGACCCCAAGGGTCGATCCCTCTATCTTCTCTGCCTGGCAGAATGACTTTTGTTCATTTCTACTGCAAGGGTCGACCCCATGGGTCTACCCCTGTAAAAATTTCTTCATTTCAGAATCTAGGTGAACGAGGGTCGACCCATTGTTCCTGGGGTTGTATAAACCTCTTCGAGGGTCGACCCCTTGGGTCGACCCCTGTAAAATCTCATCCTACCAGATTCTGGTAGAACGAGGGTCGACCCCTTCAGTTCTAACCTCCAGCCACCTTGTTTGACTTCAGTTTCCTTGTACTAGAAGTCTTCCAATCCGAGTCCAACCTCCACAAAACACTCCACAAAATGTGGATCTGGTTCCCAAGCTGTCTTTGACTATCCTATTCAATTAAATAAACCCTAGTGGCATTAGATAAATAGGATGAGAAGTGAGATCAAAAGAAGAGTTTTTTGAGGTTCTAATTTTTGTGTGCAGGTTCGCAGCTGCAGCTCCCAAGCCCTCTTCCACCTTGCTCTGAAGCTGAAATCAAATGGAAGAAGCTTGATTCAATGCCCAAGATCATATACAACTGAAAGCTGCATCTGAAATCAAGATCCAACCTCTGTTCATGCTGCAATACTTCACACTTGCTTCAAGTTCGTTCTTCATCCTGCAGAAGCATCAAAGGACTTTCGAAGAAGAGAAAGGGGGAGTTCTATCTCTGAAAATCTTTTCTGCTCTAAACCCCTCAAGTACTTGTTGTTAAGTATTGAACATCTGATGTACTCTTAGAATTTCTTGAAACACATTCATGTGTGTATGCTTGTGATCTGTGACACGAAAGTGTTTGTGTGTGTAGTGTCCAAGATAGGCTACTGTGTGTGTGTTGGCTGTCTATTCAGCGTGTGTATGGCTCACGTCATAGTGGAGCATTAATCCTCCGTGTGAGGGGTGGATGTAAGGGACACACTCGGGTACCCGAACCACCTAAAAATCTTGTGCTTCCATTGTAGTTTGGTTTATCGTTCTTTGCATCGAGTGGGCTACTCGCTTAACTGAGTGATCTCCTATAGTGCCATACCTCACTCACGACTTCTTTCAGTTCTCACGAGAGAGAGATCTTGTTCCGGTGAGATTGAGTGGCTTGTTTGCTTTAGAATTATTTCCATTCTATAATTGTCAATTTCTTTTGTGCATCTTTAGGTAAATAATTTTTATTGGCCAATCAATTCACCCCTCCCCTCTTGATTGCCACCTTTCGGGACCCAACAATTGGTATCAGAGCTTTGGTCTCTGTATCGCCCGACCTCACGGTTGAAGAGCAGATCCCTTTCTATGGCAAACAGAGGAATGATGCTCGAAGGGCATTCAGTGCACAGGCCTCCATTTTTTGATGGAACAAACTACACATATTGGAAGAACAGAATGTATGTTTTCTTGCGTGCGCAAGAATATGATGTGTGGAAAGTTATCAATAAAGGTCCTTATAAGTTGCCTGACAATGAAGATGATTGGGATGACGAACATAGCAATAATTGTTCAGCTAACTTTAAGGCCATGAATATAATTCAGTGTGCTATTCATCCGAATGAATACTCAGGCATCTCTATGTGTTCCTCTGCACATGAAATGTGGGACAAACTACGCTTGATCTATTAAGGAACTTCTGAAGTCAAGGAGACCAAAGCAAATCTATTGGTCTGGGATTATGAATTGTTTATGATGAAGCCAGAAGAAACCATCTCTGAAATGTTCGCGAGACTGATGGAAATTACAAATGGTTTGAAGGCTCTTGGCAAGGAGTATTCAAACCGTGATCTTGTGAGGAAGGTACTGAGATCTCTATCACCACAGTGGCACACAAAGGCCACAGTGATCGAAGACTCAAAAGATCTCAGCACTCTGACTTTGGACGAGTTAGTTGGCTCCCTGATGACATATGAAATCAACATCAAAAGGAGCGAGGAGGATAACAAAAAGAAGAAGGTTGCCACAACATTGGCACTGAAGGTAAACCCACAAGAGTCTGATGAATGTGAGGAAGGATCCATGGCCAATACTGAAGATGAGGAGCTTGTTGCTATGATCACCAGAAGAGCAAGAAAACTTGTTAAGAATACCAGGAAGTTTGGAGGTCAGTTTAGAAAAGGACCAAGAAGGCAAGGGTTTAAGAAGAATGAAAGCAACAAGAAGGATGAAGTAATCTGCTATGAATGCAAGAAACCTGGTCACATGCGGGGAGAATGCCCGGAGTTGGCAAAGAGATTCAAGAAAGGAAAATTCAAGAAGCCCAAAGCCATGGTCGCCACATGGAGCGATGAGGATGAGGAAGGATCTGAAATTGAAGATGACCTGGATGAACTAATGTAGAACTTGTGTTTCATGGCAGATGGGGATAACACTAATGAGGTAGACTCTGAATCTGAATCTCTTACATGTTAACAATGGCAGATTGCATATGAATCATTATATGAAAAATGCAAAAAATTGAAATCTGAAAATAAACTTCTGAAAAAGAAAATGGAGCAAGCTGGGCATGCTGAAAATCCTTCTGAGAACTGCAATGTTCTCAATTCAGAAAATGAGAATCTCAAACATGAGAATGATAGTCTCTTGTCTAAAATGGAATTATTTGAAGAGGAGAGTTCATGCATGCGAGAGGATCAATTCACTTTTGTTAAAATGCATGAAGACTTGAAGAGGGAATTAGAACAAGAAAAGTTAGAAAAAATTGCTTGCATTCAAACCAAGGAAACAGCTGAAAGGAAAATTGAAACCCTGATGCTTGAATTAAATGAGTTGAAAAATGTTATTTCCATCTTAGAAAAAGGGAAACAAGTGATGAGCACATGTGTGGGTCCTCATGAAGGAAGTTATCTACCCACTCCTAAGAAGAGAAATAATTTTCAGTCCAACACATATATGACTCCATGGGTTTCAAGAACCACATATGCCTCATCATCTAACACACAGATGCATAGCTCATTTACAAATGTGAACATGAAAAGAAATCGTGACAACAGAATCACTACAAGCTTTTATTGTGGAAGATTAGGCCATGATATGTATGAGTGCAGAACCATGAGATGTGATGATGAAAATTTTGCAAGAATAATGAATAGATCATACAGGCCTTTTCTGTTTAACCACCGAGGACCCAAGCTTGCTTGGGTACCAAAAACCCCATAAGTATTCTTTTTGCATATGCAGGTCTGCTTTGGAGCTCAAAAGAACAAATGGTACCTGGATAGTGGATGTTCAAGACATATGACGGGAAACAAGGAAATATTTGCAGACCTACAAGAAAAAGATGGTGGAGTGGTAGCTTTTGGGGGTAAAGATAAAGGAAAAATTGTTGGAGAAGGTAAGATAGGTAAGAACCAAACTCAAGTCATTGAAAATGTTTTGCTTGTTAAAGGCCTGCATCACAATCTTCTAAGCATAAGTCAACTCTGTGACAAAGGTTGCAATGTGTCTTTTGATTCTACTCACTGCACTGTGGTAGATAGAAACTCCAATGAAATCAAGTTCATTGGGCTTAGACACAACAATGTTTATATGATTGATCTTGATGATGTTTCACATAAAAATCTTTGCTTAGTTGCTAAAAATTCTGATGATGCATGGTTGTGGCATCGCCGTCTTGGGCATGCTAGTTTCAATGTGATGATGAAGTTGTTCAGGAAGAATCTGGTTGTTGGCTTACTCAAGTTGAAGCATGGTCAATGAAGGAATCTGTGGGGCTTGCAGCAAGGGCAAACAGACAAGAACATCCTTTAAATGTAAAAGTGATGTAACCACCTCTAAGCCCCTTGAATTGATCCATATAGATCTTTTTGGACCAAGCCGAACACATAGCTTGGGCGGTAAGCTATATGAATTTGTGATTGTGGATGATTTTTCTAGATATAGCTGGGTGTATTTTCTCTCAAACAAAAGTGATGCTTTGATGGAGTTTGAGGCATTTTGCAGGATGGTTCAGAATGAAAAAGGATGGTGCATCAAGACCGTGCGGAGTGATCATGGTAGAGAATTTGATAACCATGAGTTCAGCAATTTTTGCAGGGGTCAAGGTTACAAACACAATTTTTCCGCACCAAGAACACCCGAGCAAAATGGAGTCATTGAGAGGAAGAACAGGACACCTGTAGAAATGGCTAGAACTATGCTGAATGAGAACAACCTCCCGAGGTATTTTTGGGCTGAAGCCGTGAATACAGCGTGCTACATAATAAACCGAGCCATGGTAAGGCCATTGTTAAAGAAAACACCTTATGAGCTATATCGAGGAAGGACAATCAGAAGATGAAAATACCGAAGAGTTGTCAAAGCAAGCAAATACACCAGAAGATGAAGAACAACAAAATGATGATGAAAATTAGCAAACTTTAGTTGAACTGCAGCTGCCAAGACAATGGACTTTTGCAAAAGATCATCCCCCAGAGGCTGTCATTGGCAGTGTAGATGAGGGAATAAGAACGCGTTCCTCGTTCAGGGAAGTTGAAAATCTGGATTATATTGCATTACTTTCACAATATGAACCTCACTCCCTTGAAGATGTTTTAAAGACTGATTCCTGGATTTTAGCTATGCAAGAAGAATTACACCAGTTCCAAAGGAATAAGGTGTGGTTCCTCGTGCCTCGTCCTAGAGACCACTCAGTGATCGGAACCAAGTGGATCTTTTGTAACAAAACAAACGATCAAGGGGTGGTAACTAGAAACAAGGCAAGGCTTGTTGCCAAAGGTTATAGCCAGGAACTAGGAGTTGATTTTGATGAGTCATTTGCTCCTGTAGCAAGACTCGAGGCAGTGAGAATTCTCTTGGCATTTGCATATTGCAATAATATTAAACTGTTTCAGATGGATGTGAAAAGTGCATTCTTAAATGGTTTTATTCAAGAGGACGTATATGTGGAGCAACCACCGGGGTTTGAGGACGCGAAGCATCCAGATAATGTGTACAAGTTAGACAAGGCAATCTACGGCCTTAAACAAGCACCCCGAGCATGGTATGAAAGGTTGAATGATTTCCTCCTTCAAAATGGATTCAAACGAGGTAATGTCGATCAAACCCTTTTCACGAGGTTGAACGGTAAGGAAATCTTAGTTGTTCAAATCTATGTTGATGACATTATATTTGGCTCCACCAAGGATACTCTCAGCAAAGACTTTGCAAAATTGATGCAAAGTGAATTTGAAATGAGACTTATGGGAGAGCTGACATTCTTTTTCGGATTGCAGGTCACACAGACGGCCGATGGGATGTTCATACATCAGAAAAAATATGCAATGGTACTGCTGAAAAAGTTCGACTTGGCATCTACCAAACCACAACCAACACCTATGTCCACCTCTGTAAAAATTGAACAAGATGAAACAGGTAAATCAGTGGACCAGAATCTTTTCAGAAGCATGATAGGTTCTTTGCTGTATTTAACTGCTAGTCGGCCCGATATTCAATTTGATGTATGTTTGTGTGCTCGCTTTTAGTCAAATCCTAAAGAGTCACACTTGTCAGCCGTGAAAAGAATCTTTCGATATATTGCTGGCTCAGTGAACTTGGGTTTATGGTTTCCGCACAATTCGAGCCTTGATCTAATTACCTATTCCGATGCCGATTACGCAGGTTACAAAGTGGATCGGAAAAGCACCAGCGGGTACTGCCAGTTCCTTGGAGGATGCATGGTTTCATGGGCCTCCAAGAAACAAAACTCAGTGGCTTTATCAACCGCCGAAGCCGAGTATGTGGCTATAGGTAGTTGTGTTGCCCAGGTGCTTTGGATCCAACAACAAATGATTGATTATAATGAATCCTTCAAAAACATCGTAATTCTTTGTGATAACACTTCAGCCATAAATCTATCCAAGAACCCTGTCCATCATTCTCTGACCAAGCATATTGAAATTAGACATCATTTCATTAGAGATCATGTTATCAAGGGTGATGTAGAAATCAGCTTCACCGATACAGATCATCAAATTGCCGACATTTTCACAAAACCCCTATGTGAAGAAAAGTTCACATCTTTTAGAAGAGAAATAGGGGTATGTAGAATAGAAGAGTCTTCATCATGATTTTGTGTGCTATTGAGTGTATAGTCACTGCATTGCATCCATTTGCATTAGTCATATGCTAGTTTATATTTTCCTTCTCATACATGCGCATCAAGTTGTGTGAAAAATCAAAAGAATGAAAACAAATTGCCTGATAAGTTATCCTTGTGTGTTCTTGCATGTCTTCTATATATATAATATTCACACATTCTTGTTGTCAATTCTATGGCCTATTATGACCTTGAATACACTCACATGCCATAAATGGAGCAAAACTGTCCGAATCCTGAAATCTGGAGAATTGGATAAAAGCACGTCAAATTTTGATCTTAAAATTGTTGTGGTATTTCCCCAATTGTCTAAAACCTTATATATACTCTCATTTTCATTGATTCCAACATGTATGTGCATTGGGGACTCGAGCCTAACATCTCTTTTGGCCATTTGGTTACCTTTTCCATAATTTTGCTGAATTTCCTGAAAGGGGTCGACCCCTTGGGTCGACCCTCGAAAAACTAGATTCTGTTTGGGGTTGAGTTTACAGGGGTCGACCCAATGGGTCAACCGATTACGGCGGCGCGTTTCCACCGCGTCCGAGCCGTTCGCGATTGGGGTCCTAACCCTAAGTTAGCCCCTCCCATGCCTATATAAAAACTCATAACCCCCTCCAAGGCCAGCCACCATCTCTTGCAAGCCCTAAAAACTCATTTTTGGTTCCAAAATCCTCAAACCTAGCCGCGATCTTCCGGTGGCTAACCGCGCAAGTTTCCTTCTACGGGTCCAAGGATCGTTCCTTGCTACTCCGATCTCTTGAGGTAAGTTCTTTGTGTTGGTGGATGATCATAGACTCTCTTTTATAGCTTTCAACTCCACGGTTAAACCATCTGGATCCATACCCCATCTTGCGCCCCTTTTTTATTTTTGCTTAGATGGCCCCAAAGAGACGTTCGTCTCGCAGAGGAGCAGAATCAAGCAAGGCTCAAGAGATTCGCTCTAAACAAGCTGCACACGTTGCATCTCTGCGCGGTCAATCTTCCTCCAGCAAGGTGCTGGACAGAAAAGTTCTTCGTCCCCAGACAGTGGACTTCGGTAATCTGAGCAACTATATTCCCAGTCTAGTTGATGTCATTTGCAGTCAGCCCAACTTGGACGTTTTCATGTCTGCCCACCGACGGATGTATCCCAACTTAGTGCATCAATTCTATAGCACCCTATCAATGGCCGGTGACAATCCGATTTCTAAAGTAAATGGGGTTCAGATTATTCTCTCCCCACAGCTGCTAGCCGAAGCATTTCAGCTCCCTCACGAGGGATATGCCTTTGGAGATATTCTTGTTCCTGAAGACAGAATTTATCTTTACATGACTTTTGAAGATCGAGCAGGCTGATCTGTTGCTAGGTTGAATGCAAACCGTTTCCCTCTATTCAACACATTCTTCATAGAATGATTACTACCATCTTGCTTCCGAGAGGGAGAGGACATGACAAAGTTACAGAAATTCATATGTTTCTAATTTACTGTCTCTTGGATGGCATCCGTATCAACTTTCCAGCACTTATTTTGGAGCATATGTGCACAAGCATAAAGCACAGGAATAGAACTTTACCTTATGCTGCTACATTAACCGCCATTTTCCAGTACATGGAGATAAATCTTTCAGCAGAATCTTCACAAACTATGCGGGAGGCCGACATTTATACCATTCACTCTATTTGTCACAATATGGGTTATGTTCTGCGTGACGGTGAATTAGTCCGGCAAATGAAAACTGCAGTTCCTGCTGCTCGTTCTGATGAGGATAATGAGGATGAAGGCGCCGAGTCTGATGAGGAACCACTCCCTGCTCCTGCAGTAGATATACCCTCTGAGGCGGCCAGGCTAATCATAGATCGGTTGGATCGCATTGATGAGCGGTTAGACAAGTATGGGGAGACCTTGGACATTATTGAAAACGATCTGCATGATCTGAAGCTTTCTCACCAAGAAGTCACTCACTCTTTCACTGATGCCTTGGCTCATCACACCCAAATGTGCCATGAAATTTTGGATTATGTTCGGCGTGCTCCAGGTCCACCAAATCTGGATAATGACTAGGCTTTTGCACTTCATCCATATGGCACTCTACTTATTTCTTTTCACCCCCTCTTTTTGATGATGCCAAAGGGGGAGAAGTCTCGTTGTATTGTGTGCCCGGCTACTTATAATCTATGTGTGATGTATGCTTGCATGCATGTGTGTTGCATTTTCATATTTGCAATAGCATTTCAATAGTGTTTTAGGTGTTGCATTATCCTTGTAATCATGGCATGGCATCTTGTTGCATTGTACTTCACTTCCCCGTGTTAATGCAATCGGATTGTGGACTGTGGTTGTTTCCATGTAAGTAAGACATTGCTGGTTGTTGGAATATGCCCTTCTATCAATCGCATAAGCTCTACGCTCCAATGGAATGAGGCTTCTAAATTGATTCCTGATTGTGAGTTGGCTAAGTCAAGAATGTTTTATATTGCTCCGGCTCGGCTCCTTGTTTTCATACTATTGGTATGGACTTTGAATGTTGTGTTTGCAAGTTCTGAATTTTGTCATCATCAAAAAGGGGGAGATTGTTGAACCCCCTCTATGTGGGTTATTGTAATGGATTTTGATGATGACTAAATCATTCCATATCTATTTGTTCTAACTTGAATGCCATGATAAATTCTGGAATTGTTTTACACTTGATGTGACAAGGAGAGCTTTGGGAGTTCAGGAATCACTTCTTGTGGTAAGAAGTTTAATTTCAATTTGCAATCGTGAAAGCTAACGCAGAATGTATGTCTTGACAGGGGCAAGAAGGCGGTTCATGAATTGAGTGATACAAGGACATTTGGTGAGATCCATCCTAACTCTTTTAATGTCTATGTTTCTTGTTGAAATTCATCCTTTGAGTTAAAAGGATTATAGAGAAACACTCTTGTCTAAGGTAAATTTTATTGGGTCTTCATCATTCATGCCTTAGATTCATGCATTTCAGTGGTATGATCTCTATTCCATCATATACTAGGTTGGCACCTCATTCTCGTGGTTTTTATCTCTCATCTGGTTGTTCTGGCACATGGGTCGACCCCAAGGGTCGATCCCTCTATCTTCTCTGCCTGGCAGAATGACTTTTGTTCATTTCTGCTGCAAGGGTCGACCCCATGGGTCGACCCCTGTAAAAATTTCTTCATTTCAGAATCTGGGTGAACGAGGGTCGACCCATTGGGTCGACCCATTATTCCTGGGGTTGTATAAACCTTTTCGAGGGTCGACCCCTTGGGTCGACCCCTGTAAAATCTCATCCTACCAGATTCTGGTAGAACGAGGGTCGACCCCAGGGGTCGACCCATTGTTCCTGGCAGTATTTACCCTCTTCGAGGGTCGACCCCAAGGGTCGACCCCTTCAATTCTGACCTCCAGCCGCCTTGTTTGACTTCAGTTTCCTTGTACTAGAAGTCTTCCAATCCGAGTCTAACTTCCACAAAACACTCCACAAAATGTGGATCTGGTTCCCAAGCTGTCTTTGACTATCCTATTCAATTAAATAAACCCTAGTGGCATTAGATAAATAGGATGAGAAGTGAGATCTTCCAATCCGAGTTTTTTGAGGTTCTAATTTTTGTGTGCAGGTTCGCAGCTGCAGCTCCCAAGGCCTCTTCCACCTTGCTCTGAAGTTGAAATCGAAAGGAAGAAGCTTGATTCAAGCCCAAGATCATATACAACTGAAAGCTGCATCTGAAATCAAGATCCAACCTCTGTTCGTGCTGCAATACTTCACACTTGCTTAAGTTCGTTCTTCATCCTACAGAAGCATCAAAGGACTTTCGAAGAAGAGAAAGGGGGAGTTCTATCTCTGAAAATCTTTTCTGCTCTAAACCCCTCAAGTACTTGTTGTTAAGTATTGAACATCTGATGTATTCTTAAACTTCTTGAAACACATTCATGTGTGTGTCCTCGTGATCTGTGACACGAGAGTGTGTGTGTGTGTAGTGGCCAAGATAGGCTACTATGTGTGTGTTGACTGTCTATTCAGCGTGTGTGTGGCTCACGTCATAGTGGAGCATTAATCCTCTGTGTGAGGGGTGGATGTAGGGCACACACTCGTGTACCCGAACCACCTAAAAATCTTGTGCTTCCATTGTAGTTTGTTTTATCGTTCTTTACATCGAGTGGGCTACTCGCTTAGCTGAGTGATCTCCTGTAGTGCCATACCTCACTCATGACTTCTTTCATTTCTCACGAGAGAGAGATCTTATTCCGGTGAGATTGAGTGGCTTGTTTGCTTTAGAATTATTTCCATTCTATAATTGTCAATTTCTTTTGTGCATCTTTAGGTAAATAATTTTTATTGGCCAATCAATTCACCCCTCCCCTCTTGATTGCCACCTTTCGGGACCCAACAATCGCCCTGACGACTACCGAGTAGACCATGCCAAGGACAAGCATCTGATGTCTTTTATGAAGCGATTCAACCTTCAGGGGAAGTGGGACTTGCTCCTTGCTCGGAAGGCTGAGGTGGCACTACTTGCCGAGCGGGATAGTCTAACAGACTTCGTTGTGCGGGGAAGACCCATATATTTGCCAGGCGAGCCTAGGAAGTGGAATGCTGTGCTTGGACTCTAGGAGCTGACTCCACAGGATGGGCTGTTGACCAGAGCCCCTGAATTCATCCCATCCAGATGGAATGAGACTGCAGGCCGTGTTGACCGGGAAAAGCCGTCCTTCGGTCTATTCTTGACCCCGCTAAAATGGGGGTACAAAGAGGAGCCCTTCTTGCTGGATTGCTTAGCCGTGCACTTCAAGCACCAGATTTCGGTAGGCTGGTTTGCTAACTTGAAGGCTACTAATGCCCATGCCTTCCGGCCAAGAGCAGTGGAATCTACGGATTATGTTCTACGGCATTATGCTTCTATTTTAATCAAGGCAAGCGTATACCACAGTGTCTATGCATCAAGGTACCTCTATTACATCTCCAAGGGTCTGTGTTGCGGTATGATTGAGGTGTCCAGTCCTAAGTACAACACCTTTTATACTTCAGAGGAAGAGACATCACTGGACCTTTGGAGTCTTTCTCAACTGAGTGGCCTCCCGATTGATGGTGAGCCGTATGAAAAAGTTTGTTGGCTGGACTGGTTGAAAGATCAGACAGATGGTGAAGGGTGATACCTCACTGGTTTCGCCTACCGCTATCTGATGAAAGCATATCATACTCTCTGCCGTTCCTCATACGATACCAGGGAAGCACGCAAGCCTGGAGAGAAGAGCCGTGTGAAGATGGGCACCTGGCTCCAGTATTTCATCAGAGGGGAGCAGAAATACAAAGACTTCCCCTCGATAGTGTCGGCTCCTGTCCAGCAAAAGAAGAGGGTTCGGTGGCAAGCCGCTTTCCCATCCACATTGAAGGGAGGACAACAAGGAGGGCCTAACCCTACTGGGGTCGACACAGTCACCCATTGTGCTGCCTACTTGACATATTGGATTTGCTCATTCGCTCTTCCACAGGGCGATGAGAGTGTGATCCGGGGGGAGGCAATTTACCCTGCCTGCCTGATGGCATGGGGCATGAAGCTCTCATTGTGCCCGGTGGCACTGTGTTTAGTATATAAAATGCTGGGGGACTTGCATCGATCTCGTCTTCCCAGGAATCTGCAGAGGGTTGGTCCGTTGCACTTTTTCAATGCCTGGGTTTGTACATTATTTTCGGAAGCTGCTCCTCAATCTCTACAGTCGGCACAGCTAGTTCCTAGGATGATAAAGTTCACCAGTGGTGAGCTGACTCAAACAGCAGACCAGCTATTCGGAGCAAATTGACAAAGGTTCCAATGGACTCACCCGGAGTTTTGCATTTTTGGAGCCTGGCTGCCCATTCAAGTCCATTGGTGAACAAGATGTGGGAGTGCAGCCTCCATGAGACAGAGGAGTATGTTCACCCCATTTCTGATGCCAAGTGCACGAGGCCAATTCTGGAGTCAGAGCTAGTTGATTAGGCATTGTCAATAAGGCCGAGCATCTTAGTTTTTCGCAAGAGCGGTATTTTATGGCTGGAGCCTTGCCACCCATTCCGATTCAGTCAGAATTTTGGTTATGACCAACACATTCCTACTTCCTCCACTCAGTTCACGCTGCCAAATAGGGCCCGGGCTGGCCAAGTATCGAATGAGGAGGCTCGCATATGGTGGGACTATTTTCACCACCGAGAGGCGGTTTCATTTAGAGTTCCGACCCCTGCACGCTTCCCCTTTGTGACTTCGGAATATATCAAGTGGTGGAATGCGCGCACCAGCTTTTATAAGAGCTCAAGGAGAGAATGTTGGGCCGTTGTTGAACGTCGATTCCTGG
The DNA here is from genome assembly GCA_022559845.1 of Amorphophallus konjac. NCBI lineage: Eukaryota > Viridiplantae > Streptophyta > Magnoliopsida > Alismatales > Araceae > Amorphophallus > Amorphophallus konjac. Next base: position 195,119,223 of record CM040128.1, on the reverse strand, counting down.
ACTCTCAGGCAGTGCCGGCTCTAGATGCTGACCCGTCATATCTGAAGAAGTTAATGTTCCAGACGAATACTGCCATGGCGGCTTATCTACAGGCACGTAAGGCTTCCAAGCAACGCTCATCTAAGATTGAGCTGAAACTGCCAGAGATCAGCAAGGATGGCTTCTTGAAGACACTTCAAGGCTTATGCCGCGTGAGTGGTGAACGGCTAATTCTTCAACAGATTCCTCTGCCAGTGGAGGAGCCTCTAGCCTCTACAGCTTCTTGGCGCCCTGAGAGTGATTGGCTATATCCTTACATGACCTTCATTACAAGGGAGGACCGACGCCCGACACTCTACAGCTGTACCCCATGGTTATTTGCATTATTGCGTTCTCACAGGCTTTCAGTGGGTGGCCCTAGTGAAGCCCTATTGGGCCAACCTCTTCTTCTTTCTTTTAAATACGCCGATGGATGGGGGCTAGACCACCTCAGCTTGTATTATCATCTATCTTCTCGCAGCCATTTAGACTTGGTGTTGCTAACCGAACAGTGCGAGGTAATAGGAGACATTTGTTGGTTGATTCGCGGGGCTGCTTCAAGGAACAAAAAGCCTTCATTGTTTTACTGGCCTCTCTCCCCTCTATACATGGGGTCGGCAGGTATCTTTCATTCACTGCCTTCAGCTTTTGGTTCGCTTATGGTTATAATGAAGGTCATTCTTTCTCACCCTTGTATATGTGCAGTTCGGCTCACTTCGGAGGAGACCAGGTACTTTAGGGAGCTGATTATAAAGGCTCAGAAGCTGATATATTTTGAAACCCCAGAGGCGGCTCTGACCATGACACCTTTCCCCCCTGGTGATTCGCACAAGCGAATGAGGTCTCAAGTAAGGGAGGCGGTGACTCGAGCGAAGCGGGCCTGCCGGCAGAAGACTGTAGACCCGAAACTAGCAGTTGTTCCTCCAACCGTAGTCTCGTTTGAAGAATTCGAGGCTTCTCGTCTGTCGGCACGCACAACTCGGGGTATATCTTTCATTCTGTACCCCGCCTCTATTTTGGTAGTATAGGCTAATTCTTATTTGCAAGTGCAGCTACTTCGTCTGCAGTGGCTGCGCAAGTGGCTGCCACCCCTGCGGGAGCTGAAGAGGGAGGACATGGAGTGCAAGCAGCTCCCCTCGAAGAAGACCTACCTTCTCTTACGCCCAACAATGAGATAGAAGGTAATTTGTGGTCTGTCCTCTAAGGATTCCCACAATTTATCACACTCTGGGCTCACATGAGTGCTTCTTGTTTTAGCTTCAATCGAGATCAAACCACCTTCTCCCCCTATCGTGGAGTCGACTGAGGGAGTTTATGTTGAGCAAGAGGTAATTCCAGGAAGTTGGCTTTTCCTGAAGTTCCCTCGCCTATCATTCCCACTGTAGAGCTGGCTGAGCAGGCTTCTATTGAGCAAGATGCCCCTGCAGTAGGCCATCCGGGTGAGGGGCCGCCCGCACTTAAAGGGAAAGACGCGGTGCTAGTTCAAAGCTCATCTTCATAAGAGCAGGTGGATTATGGTGGCGACTCCAGTGACGGGGAGTTTCCAATGGTGGGGACAGAGACTGAAGATGCCGGGGTGTCCTCTGCTTATGAAAGTGATTTCACAGCCTTCAGTCCTCCACGGCTGACATGGAGCAGTTTCGGGCCACCTAGTTCTTCCATAGGAGAGGGGGCAGGTATGATGGAGACGATGGTCTCTGTTGCCGGAGAATTGAGTTTAGTGCAGGCTGAGGTAAGAGGACTCTCTTAACTCCTTGCTTCTTCTCATTGGCCATTACATCAAACCTATGAGCTATGTGATGTTTATTTCTTTCGAAGGCTCCTATTATTCAGGCCGACATGACCTTGCCTGCCATGACCGTGAAGGTATCCCTTCCACCCCTCTGTGTAGATTTGCCAGTATTCCCGCCTATCATGAGGCCCATTGCCCTGCGGTATCCCAAGGATTATATTATGACAGCGGGCTTGCAAGTGCCCGGTATAACTGCCAGGTCTGATCAGCCGGCCGTGACTTCAGAGAAGCAGCAACTTGCCATTGGCAGAGAATTGCTTGAAGACACCCCTACAATAGAGGCAGGAGAGATTGTGGAAGAAACCATCGGTGCCTCCATAATTTTGGCCCTTGCCATTGAATCAGCATTGGTGGAAGCTGGACAAGCCAAAGATGGTGACCAGCCCCTTCCTACTATTGAGACTCAAGATGCAGTGCCTCTGCTAGAGGTTGAGGGAGACATTGTCGTTATTGACAGTCCCTCAGTTGCATTAGTCACCGGGGCCGGTCCTGGTGCAAGCGCCATGCAAGACATACCATCATCATCCTCAGAACCGACCGACGACATTTGGGCCACAGTCGATAGCCATGTAGAGTTTCACCTCCCTGACACGCCATCGCTTGGTCTGCAATCACTAAGCGACCTAGTGTGGCAATATCTGGAGACGTTGAGGCAGATCGTGATGACCTGCCTGGATTTCTCTTATGCACAGCTGAGAGACCTGGTGGAGCACCTCTCTCGCTCGCTATTAGCTTTTGGCTGCCCCATGGAGGACAGGAAGCAGCGAGTAATTCTTCTTCTGAAGTATGTAAACATAAGAGAGTTCATCGGCCATGGTCTAGCGGATCAGCTGGCGACCCTAAAATTTGAACGGGCAGAGTGTCAGGCTGCCGTTCAGTCTTTGAGGGGGACTACCCAATAGATGCGGGATGCGGCTGATGATTCCACTCAACGACGTACTTCTTTGAAGGCTTAGATAGCTGAGTTGCATGCCGAACTCACTCGGGCTGAAGCAGAGCTGGAGTCGACTGAGCAGCTGCAGGTCTAGAGTATAGAAGAGGCGGAACTGGCAGAAGGGCAAGCTGCATCGCTTAAGGAGAAACTGATGCAGCTGCAAGCTGAAGAATCCTGTCTACAGGAGCTGATCCGTCATCCCTCTCTGGGGATTTTGGAGTTTGAGGACATCTTCCGTCGCTCATTACAGTAGTTCCTTCATTTTTATCATTTTTTTTTGCAAATTTTCATGTATACTGGTGAATGCCCTGAGTACTATGTACCCTTTCTTTTATGCCAATGAATTTTCTTCATCATTTACTTTGCATATCTGCTATTGAGCTACAACTTCCCTTCCTTTCTTTCCCTTTCTAGATATGGGTATGTCGCTAATTTGTTTGGCCCGAGATATATTAGCCTGCTAGAGCAGGAGAGCGCTCACACCTTCAGGGAAGGTATAAAGGGTTCACTCTACCGCAGTGCAACTTCTCCTGAGGCCAAATATGGGTTAACATGGGTGAGAGCTAGAGGATTAAAAAAAGGTTTATGGGCCGACAGGGCTAGAGGGTGAAGCCAAGAGTTTGTTCACAAATCTCACCGATGGTGACGAGATTTGCAAGTGACACACTTGTTGGTGGGCTTAAGTGCCAAAGACAAGGGGTGAGTTTATTCCTCGACAAGGATGAAGGGTCCGAGCCGATGGTTTGTCATTGATATCACCGATGATGACGAAAATTTGACGGTAGGTTGAATGCCGAAGCAAAGGAGGTTTGTTGATCGACGTGGATGAAAGGTCCAGGTCGACGGTTTATTCATCGATTTTGCCGATGGTGATGAAAATTGAAGGTAGGTTTATTCATCAGCATGGGTTAAATGCCGAAGCAAAGGGGTTTATTGATCGACGTGGACGAAAGGTCCGGTCGACGGCTTGTTCATCGACTTCATCGATGGTGATGAAAATCGAAGGTAGATTTATTCATCGGAATGGGTTAAATGCCGAAGCAAAGGGGTTTGTTACGGCATAGGCATAAGGCCTATGCTGGTGGGGCGTGGCATGTTTATCGCACACAGGGATTCCTGTGGGACATGAATGGTAAATGAGGTAGCAACAACATTTTTTTTGAACCACATCACTGACTTTAGTGCCCTTTCAAGTTTTCACCGAAGTTAGCCCCCTCTTGCTTTTGCCCACGTGCCCTTTCGGGTTTTCACGTGACGGGATACCCAATTTTGCCTTCAACGCCCTTTCGGGTTTTCACCACAGCCGAGTTATAGCCATTTTTGCCCTTAAATAGAATATCTAGATTAGTCTGGCGAGTCACCTCTATTTTAAGACTCATTTCATTAATTTTTTTTGAAACATAATCACCTACCCTTGTCAAGGCTTTTGGCAACAAGTTGATTTGCAGAAATGACGCTAAGGCGAGCGGAGGTTTGTTCATCGGTGTTGGGCAAACATCGAAGCAAAGATGGGTTTATTTATTAATGAGAATGAAAGGTCTAGGTTAATGGTTCACTGACTGATCCTGCCGATGATGACAAGAAACAATGTTGGTTTGTTCAGCAGCATTGGGTAAATGCCGAATCAAAAGATAGGTTTAGTCATTAACGAGGATGAAAGGTCCGGGTTAATGGTTCATTGACTGATCCTACTTATGATGACAAGAATCAGCGTTGGTTTATTCATCGGCATTGAGTAGATGCCGAAGCAAAAGATAAGTTTAGTCATTAATGAGGACGAAAGGTCTGGGTTAACGGTTCATTGACTGATCTTGCCGATGGTGACAAGAATCAACATTGGTTTGTTCATCGGCATTAGGGAAATGCCGAAGCAAAAGATAGGTTTAGTTATTAACGAGGACAAAAGGTCCGGGTTAACGGTTCATTGATAGATCTTGTCGATGATGACAAGAGTCAGCATTGGTTTGTTCATCAACATTGGGTAAATACCGAAGCAAAAGATAGGTTTTGTCATTAACGAGGATGAAAGGTCTAGGCTAACGGTCCATTAACTGATCATACCGATGATGACAAGAGTCAACGTTAGTTTGTTCATCGACATTGGATAAATGCCGAAGCAAAAGATAAGTTTAGTCATTAACGGGGATGAAAGGTCCGGGTTAATGGTTCATTGACTGATCCCACCGATGATGACAAGAATTAGTATTGGTTTGTTCATTGGTATTGGGTTAATACAGAAGCAAAAGATAGGTTTAGTCATTAACGAGGATGAAAGGTCCAAGCTAATGGTTCATTGACTGGTCATGCCGATGATGACAAGAGTCAACATTGGTTTGTTCATCGGCATTGGGTAAATACTGAAGCAAAAGATATGTTTAGTCATTAACGAGGAGGAAAGGTCCGGGTTAACGGTTCATTGACTGATCTCGTCGATGATGACAAGAATCAGCGTTGGTTTGTTCATCGACATTGGGTAAATGCCGAAGCAAGAGATATGTTTGTTTATCGATAGGGATGGAAGGTCCGAGTTGATGGTTTTGAGTGAAGTAAATCTCCGGTGGGACTAGCGACGAACGTCCTATCCTGAGTTTCATTGGAATGAAGGCGAAGAGGAACTTTTGGTTACCACATTACTGACCCAAGTGCCCATTCGGGTTTTCACCGAGGCCAACCCCCTCTTGCTTTTACCCACGTGCCCTCTCGGATTTTTACGTGGCGGGGTACCCAATTTTGCCTGCAGCGCCTTTTCAGATTTTCGCTACAGCCGGGTTATAGCCATTTTTGCCCCTATCCAAAATGCCTGAACAGGACTGGCGGGGCACCTCCATTTTAAGCCCCATTTTTTTAAATGGAAATATCGGGCCGGCGGATGGGGCTCGATCTTGATTATTTGGATCATTTGTATAGTAACAACATGTAGTTGTCGGCTAGGGCACGAAGCCTTGTGTCGGAAGAAAGTTTATTCGTTGGCAGGAAGATAATGCCAATGCAACGGAAATTGTTTATGCACCGATGTGGACGTAAGGCCCTAAATGGTGATGATGCGTAGATATCAGCTAGGGCGTAAAGCCTTGCGCCGAAATTGTGTATTCACTGGCGCGGGGATAACGCCAGCGCAAAAGAACTGGTTTATGCACCGGTGCGGACGTAAGGTCCAACATGGTGATGATGGGCATAGATCGGCTAGGGCACCAAGCGTTGCGTCGAAATTGTGCATTCAAATTCGTGGGGATAACGCCAGAGCAAAGGAAATGGTTCATGCACCGATGCGGACGTAAGATCTAACATGGTGATGATGTGTGGATATCGGCTAAGGCATAAAGCCTTGCGCCAAAACTGTGTATTCGCAGGCGTGGGGGGAACGCTGGCGCAAAGGACATGGTTTATGCACCGGTGCGGACGTAAGGTCCAACATGGTGATGATGTGTATATTGGTAGACCAGTGGGACTAAATAGGGTTCTCAAGGGGCCCTGGGATTAGTCCACACTGAGGGGGCTTCTGCAATTGCAGGCCAATAGCCTCGGAATCGGTATGAGCTGAGTGGGTATTTTGGAGAGCTCGGCCAGGGCGGAGTGCCACTAGACCAAGGTAGATTTTGGACGTTCTTCGAACGCCGACAGGGCTGAATGATACAGCTTCAAGTGTTTCCAATTGAGCGGGGAGAATTGCACTATCCCTTTGTGGTCTACAAGAATGTAGGCACCACGTTCATAGACTCGGTGGACGACATATGGTCCAACCCATTCCCTTTGGGGTTGGAGGCCATTACTTCTCTTTTCTTGACCATCACTAGGTCGCCTTTCTTGAATTCTCACCCTTTGATGAGTTTGTCGAAGGTGCGGGCCATGCGAGCTTGATACTGCTAGATGTTTTGTTGCGCCCAGAGGCGTCTTCTTTCAAGCTTAGCGAGCTCTTCTAGTCTTCTTTCTATATTCATCTTTTCATCGTTCGTCAAGACGTGCTGTATGGCGAATCTCTGTGACGGCACTTCCAGCTCTATTGGTACCACTTCCTCCAACCCGTATACCAGGGAGAATGGTGAACAGCCAGCTAGAGTCTTATAGACTGTACGATAAGCCCACAGTGCTTCATACATCTTCTCTTCCCAGTCTCTATTGCTAGAGTTGATGATCTTGGCAAGCAGGGTGCAGAGAGTTTTGTTGAAGGCCTCCGCCAGCCCATTGGCTTGTGGATTGTAGGGGGATGATGTCCTCCATTCAATTTTATACTTATCGGCTAACCTGTAGATCTTCTAATTTCTGAAGTGGCAATCATTGTCATAAATAATTCAGCTGGGAACCCCGAACCGGAATATTACGTTCTGACGGAAGAACCTGGCGACTAGCTCCCTTGTCACTTCTCTTAGTGCCACGGCCTCTACCTGTCGGGAGAAGTAGTCTATGGCTGCTAAAATGTACTTGCACCCTGATTAAGATGCTGGTAAAGGTCCCACTACATCCGTGCCCCATTGGGCAAATGGCCAACTTGGGATAGTGGGGTGCAACGACACTGCAGGCCTCCTAGGCACAGTGGCGTGCTCTTGGCATTTCTGACATGACTTGGCAAACTTGCAGCAGTCATCAAATATAGTGGGCCAATAGTAGCCTAATTTTTTTATTTCGATCTTCATCTTCAGACCCACATGGTAAGCCCCGGCTGATCCGGCATGAACTTCTTTCATCACCTGCCATGCTTCTTCCGTGGACAGACAACGGAGTAGAATCTTCTTTTGGGTGTCTGCCATTATTCGGAATAGAGTTCCATTCCTTAACTCGTAAGAGTCTTTGATTCTGAGCAATTTCATCTTCTGCTCTTTCTCTTTCAGGAGCTGCTGGTGCTGGAACAAGCGTAGGAGGTGCTCTCGCCAATCGGGCCGTTGGATTTCTTCCACAGTCACCACTTCATTTTCTTCTTCATTGGATACGACCTCGGTCATGCTGGGGACCTGACGTCTATTGACGACGTTTATATTCAGGCTTGTGTCCGGTGGGACCGAGAGGGAACTAGCCAGCTTTGCAAGGGCATCCGCATGGGCATTCTATCCTCGATTGATGTGCTTCACTTTAATGAAGTAGAATTTCTCTATCAGGCACAGCGCCAGTTGGTGGTGAGGGAGAAGTTCCTGCTTCCGCACATCGAACTCCCCTCCCACTTGTTTTACAATTAGCATGGAATCCCCGAACGCCTCAAGCATTCGAATCTCCATAGACAGAGCAATCTGCAGCCCGATAACCAAGGCCTCGTACTCTGCTTTGTTATTCGTACAGGGCTTGTTTATTGAGTAGGAGGTATATATGACTTCCCCCTCAGGAGACTTCAAGACTATGCCTACGCCGGCTCTAACTATAGCTGATCCAGTTGCCGGAGTATCAATTCTAGATGCACCATCAAAATACAACTGCCATAGAGTGTGTTGCACTTGGTCTGCCTCCAGGGTCTCATCTTCAAGGAGTTCTGTCTCCAGTAGACAATCTTCAGGTGTTGGATGCGCAACAAAGAAATATGCGATGGCCTAGCCTTTAACAGCTTTCTACGGTACATAGGAGATGTCAAACTCCATTAGAATTAACGCCCATTTACCTAAGTGACCTTTGAGCACCGGTTGCGATAGGATATACTTCAGCGGATCCGCCTTGGATATCAACCTCATCTCATGCGACAGCATATAGTGCCAGAGTTTCTTGACTACGAAGACCAGCGCCAAGTAGACCTTCTCAATGAAAGTATATTTTTCCTCAGTTCTAACCAGTCTTTGACTGAGATGGTAGAGGGCTTGTTCCTTTCCTTCTTCATTATTCTGGGCCAACATTGCCCCCATAGAGTAGTAGGTGGCTACTATATATAGAATCAACGATCATCCTTTCACCGGTGCTCCAAGCACTGGAGGAGTTTTCAGGTAATCTTTCAGCTTGCCCAGTGCTATTTGGCATTCTTCATCCCAGTAAAAGGGAACATCTTTCATCATCAACTTGTGAAAGGGGTGGCATCGCCCCGATAAATTGGATATGAACCACCGGATATAAGCCAGACGGCCTTGAAGAGATCTCAGCTCAGAGATATTCCCTGGTGGAGGTAACCCCTAGATTGCCTTGATCTTTGCAGGGTCTATTTCAATCCCCCGATATCTGACAATAAAACCCAAGAATTTGCCGCTCGACACTCCGAAGGCGCACTTCATGGGGTTCATTTTAATTCATACTGCCTAAGCCTCTAAAATATGACTCAGAGGTCCTGCAGATGGTCTTCTTTTCTACTGGTCTTGACCACCAGATCATCTATGTAGCACTCGACCTTGTGGTAGACTAGCTCATCAAAAATTCTAGTCATTGCTCGCTGGTAGGTTGCACCAGTGTTCTTCAGACCAAACGGCATTCTTTTATAGTGGTAGATGCCCTTGGGGGTACGGAAGGCAGTGTGGACCCGGTCATGCTCTGCGATCCATATTTGATTATAACTAGATGACCCATCCATGAATGACAGGGCCTCGTGACCGGTTGTAGCATCAATCATGACTTCCGTTATTGGCACCGAAAAGTCATCTTTAGGACATGCCTTATTCAGATCTCGGAAGTCTACACATATCTAAATCTGTCCATTCTTCTTTTTCACGGGCACAATATTGGTCAGCCACGTGGCATATTGATTCTCTTCGATGAAACCCACATCAATGAGCTTGTCTACTTCATTGCATATTTGAGTGATGAGCTCGGGTCTCATGCGCCGTGGCGATTGCTTTACTGGCTCTACTTCGGGATTTATGGCCAGCTCATGTTGTGAAACTACGGGGCTAGGTCCTGAGATTTCTTTGTAACTCCAGGAGAAGCAATCCCGATATTCTTGCAATAACTGGACGTACAGCTTCTGCTCTTCAGAAGATAGTTGAGCACTGAGGAAGGTTGGCCTGGGGTCATCCTCACTCCCCAAATTAACTTCTATTAGCTCGTCGACCGTGGCTTGGCCTCCGTCTTCTATTTTCAGGGGAGCCGACTAGAGGTCGATGAAGTCTGCAATATCATCCTCAAATTTGAAAACTTCAACCTCTTCATTGTGTTGCCCCCGGACCCTGTCGGGAGCTTCTAGCTCAGCCAGTGACGACTGTGTGAATTCTTCTGTTAGTGTGCTTTTTGCAGTTCCAGCTTTAGCTGATGAGTTAGCAGTCCAGAGAGGTTGGCATCTGTCCATTATTGGCTCAGAGGGATAGTGTTCCGGCCTAACAATGGGTACGGACAATCCCGCCCTCACGTTGCCTCGAATCGCCGTACCCTCAGTAGAGGTGGCTTGTTCTCTTCCAACGGGTATTTCTTGATCGGTATCAACGACAACTTCCTTGACTAGCCTAAGGGGTGCTAATGTTGTTGCCAAAGAAGGGTTGTAGGAGAAGGAGAGTCCTGTTTCTTCAGTGTCTTCGGCTTCGTTGCTGTCGGCCATGTCAAATCTGGCTTGAAAGGCCGTTTCTTCAGAATAAACCTGCTCCCAGCACCTGCAAGGAGCTATGGCTTCGGATTCTGGGTCTCTCAATTGAGCCGACCCGGGATGTTCAGTCTCTGCCGGGTATTCATCACAAGTTGCCCCCGGTGGACTATCTTTTGTTGGGAAGAAAGCGAAAATGGTATCCACCTCGTAGCGCCCACTGTAATAATATTCTTCAAGGGTGAAGCCCAACCCCGGGTGTTGGGAGACACGCCTTAATTCTTTATCCAGGCTGGCAAGATGCCAAAGCCTTTTGAATGCTTCTTTCTCTTTATGAGGCTGGCCAGAGAGAATATGCTACTTCCGGAACATCTTAGCCACTCGATCCGTTGTGAATGTTAGCCCTTGAATGGGGACTAACAGATTCTCAATATCTTCAGGGAGATGACAATCGGTATCCTCCTGTGCAAGGTGTTCTTCAGATGTATAGAATAAGCTGCTGGGGCCTTCGGCTTGTGCCACCTCCAATTTTTTTAGAGGTTCAACAGTGAGAGGGTCTAGGCCGGCTATTGGTTTGATGAGACCCTCAGGGATCTTGATATGGCCATGGTGCTGGTCAACCTTGGCCTCATTGGCTTCAGGGTAAATGGCAGAAGGTGCAATTCTGCCCATGTCGCCTATGACAGCAATGTGTGATACCGCGCTGGGACTCACATCTCTTGGCAGTGGTGGTGGGAACTAGTCATCACCAGAGGTTCCTTTTATTGACTTGGCGGGAGCCTTTGTCTTGGAAGTCTTCCGTGGCTGCTCCACATATAAGGGGGCATCCATCAGCTAGCACTCAAATACCTCAAATGGGTGGAGGTCAGCAAATATTCTCTCCTCCTTTCCATCATGGTTATACTTAATACATTGATGCAATGTAGATGGCACCACTAAGTTTTCATGTAGCCAAGGGCGGCCAAGCAACGCCTTGTATGAGGTGTTGGAGTTAATAACATGAAGTTGAACCCAAGTAGTGAGGTTTTCCAGGGTGAGGGTGAATTCTGCTACGCCGAGTGTGAGCGACGTCACGCGATTCGGGGTGCGGAGAAGACGTGGAGCGCGCGGGCTCCTTCTTTTGTTTGCTGCAACACAGAAATAAGAGAAGAGAGAAAGAGCCACCACGGGAGATTGCTCTGGCGGGGCGAGCGGGACAAATGTTGATGTGACACGACCTTGGACTTAAGCAAGCAAGCACATTCGCAATCTAAATGGGCCAATTTGGGCCGCCGCTCTCTCGTCACTCACCCAAGCCCGGGTAACTTGGCAATGCCAAGGTGAGGTTAAGGGGCTGGGCCCTTGTTGGTAGAGGGCCAGCAATGCCAAGACTTGATTCCCAATGGATGTGGAAGCCCAAGACAATGGGGCCGACCAAGTGCCAAAGGCACCGGTTTCTCTCTTTTCCCACGGTGATCACTTATAACACAAGAGCTTAAGGATCGGGCTCTCATTCACGGCCAGCGGAGTTTATGAACTAATATTGAAAGAACAAGCACAAATTAGAGCAAAGTTTGGAGCACTTACTCGATCGGTTTGAAGAAACCGGTCCCGCTCGGAGACGAGGGCGAGCGGGGAAGCGTGGGTTCCCCACACGCCGCACCGGGGTAGCTTGACCTGTTTAAGCTATTACAACACTACACCCCATGCAAGGGGGGGATCGTGGGGAAGGGAAGATGATAGTTACAATCAAAACTACCTCCACGCAGGGAGGGGCCTTCAGCCGGCCAAGCGGGGTGGGGAAAACTAGGGCTAAAATGATGATGAAGTGAATATGCTGAATCTGCCTTCTCTCGGTAATTGTGGATAGACAGTCGGTACTGTGGCTGCAGAACGTGATCAGGAATTTTGTTGAGGGAGAGACCAATGGGAAAATCTTTGTTACTGGAACTGGAGTGCCTCTGAATTTTTCCGAATTCTTCTAGGGTCGCTGCTGGCCTGGGCAAGAGTTCGAACAGGGACGCTGATTCTCGGACTGATAGCAACTTGTTACTAACAAAAGGAAGAAGAGGTTGCCTCGGCCGTTCCCGAACTCCGAATCATGTGCCGCCAGAGCCGCTGGAACCGTGGACAAGTCTTCTTTGTAAGAGAACTGACGGGGAAGCCGAAAGATGCCGGAGAAGATCAGGGGACCCAGAACAGTGAGTGAGGGTCGGTGCAGACTGTGGGAAGCAGAGTCGCACGCCTGAGGAATAAAATTCGTAACTTATTCTTCCGGATCCCGAACGGAGCTCCACTTCTTGGTTTTGAAAGTAGACAGGGAGAGGAAGAACTTTACAGAAGAGCTCGTGGCCTGATTCCTCTGGGGTTTGTCGTAGTGAAGCTTTCTCCCCGGATCAGGATCTCTACAGAGCTAGCTCCTGGTTTCCAACAGCAGGTTGCAGAGGATGCCCCAACAGCTCCCGAACTCGGAATCGAGCACCGTCAGAGTTGTTGGAACCGTGGACAAGTCCTCTTCGCAGAAAAACTAACGGGAAATCCAACCAATGTCGGAGAAGACTAGAGAATGTAGAAAAATGGCAACTGGTCGGTGTAGACTATGAGTAGCAGATCTGCGTAGCTGAGGGAGAAAAATGAGAACTCTGGATCACGAATGCCGAATGAAGTTATGTTTCTTGATTCTGGAAGTAGACTGGGCGGTGAAGAACTTTCAAGAAGAACTTGTGGACTGATTCCTTCGGGGTTCATCGTGGCAGAGCTTCTAATCTGGCTCTGGTCCTCAGCCGAGGCAGAACTACGCAGTTGTGGGAGAATGGACCTCCTGGACGGCTCGGAGATCGGAAGAAGATGAAACCACTTCTGTTGTGAAGGAGACTGGTAGAAGCTTCTGACGATAGTTCTTGGGTCTTCAAACCCGTCCGGAGGAAGTCGTGGTGGCCGCTGCAAGTTGCTGGTTCATCTGCAACCTCTGGACAGCAAACTGTAACTTCGAAGTAGCTTCCAATGACCAAGAAAGAAGAAGGGGAAGGGGGTAGATGAGTGTGGGAGTGACCCCTGGTTGTAAGGGGGTCTTGGAGGGGGTGTTCTAAGGTGTGGGAGGAAGAGAATAAGGTTTGGAAGAGGGTCCAATAGATGGTGGTAGTGGGGGCTGTGAATTTGGTTGGAATGGAGAGAGGGAAAGGATATTCAAAAATAGGTTTAAGGGTGGGGTTAATTTTTTTGTCTTGGGAATGGGGGGGTTGTGTTGGGGAAGGGAAGGGGTGCTTGGGATAGTGGGAAGGGTGCTTGGGAAAGTGGGAGGGGTAGTTGGGGGTTGGATGGTGAGGAGAGGATTGGTGGAGGGGGTGTTGGGAAGGGGTGGAGTATTGATGAGGGTGGTGGGGAATGGGAAGAGGCTTAAATGGGGTAGGTGGGGAGTGGAGGTGGTTGGGAAGGGAGGAGAGAGAAGAAAATTCGAATTTGGGTGTTGAGGAGAGAGAAAGTGGAGTGAAAAAGAGAGATTAAGAGAGGGAAGGGTGGGGAATCTCTCCCCTAAGGTTTCTCACCCAAAAAATGGAATCTCTCCACTAGATAAGAAGTGTAAACTCTCAAAATGGTAAGTTTTTTCATTCATTGATTCATTAAGTTGAAATGGGGGGGAATGTGGTCCTATATATAGGAAACCCATATTTCTACAAAAGTCCCTGACAATTGACTCAATGACAAATAACCGAGGGGATAGGGGAGAGCCCTTGGGCCAAGCCCAATGAATTGGGCCCAATAGCTAACTAGACAACATGATGACACTCAAACTTAGGGAAATGAACACAAGACCTAGGAACATGACTCAAATAAAAGGAAAAATACATCAAATGACTCAAATAAAAATTACATAGGGCTCAAAGGTAAATGACTAGAACATTCCGGATGCAACCGGGGCGAGGAGACGAGCTGTGAACGTGGGCATGGGAGGTGATGTCCCCATCATACTCTCAGGGTGCGGAAAACTTGACTCCGTCGAGTAAGTGTCCTTCCCTCCTCGGAGGGTGTAGAAGTGGTACTGCCGTCAAGTCTTCCGAACGAGACCGATCTATCCACCTGTCGAGATAGCGCTCGTATACCTTGCTCCTGGTGGTAGTGACATGTTCATCCAATATTCGTTCAATGTGCTCACGCTGGGCTCTCTTGGCTGGTGGACTCTCCTCACGGGTGGGTGCTCTCTCAACAGAGGGAATAGGCTCAATATCCTCACTAGGTACCACCGTGGGTCCCTTATATGGCACTAGGTCGGCGACACTGAATGTGGGACTTACCCCATATTCCTCGGGGAGATCTAACTCATAGGCATTTGCACCAATGCGCCTCAGGACCTGGAAGGGACCAGCCCCATGTGGCCTCAATTTGGAGATGGCTCCCGGGGAGAGCCTCTCCGTCCTTACCATCACAAAGTCACCCTCATGGAATTCTTGGTGACGTCGATGAGAGTCGGCTCGCCTTTTATAAGTCACATTCTTCTTGTTAATGTGCTTGCGGATCTCTTTATGCAATGTTGTGAATGCAGACATTCTAGGGGTGATGGGTGGACCTGGGCAACCAAAAGTAGACCTATCGTATAATGATGCAGTGTAGACTTTGGTTAGCCTAGGTGGGCCGGAGCACCCGTAGGTGGCCCTATCATGCAAATTGGTGATAAATATTGGGGGACCCGGACATCCGTAGATGCCTTTGACATGCTTAAGACCCATGATGCATGAAGGTGGACCATGACATCCGAATATGGACCACTCATACTTTCTACTTGACATGTGGGTGATATGAATGAATGGACCCAATATAGTGTTCATGCCAAGGGGTATAGTAAGCCTAGATACATGCATGTTTTTCCCAAAGGTGACTTCCATGTGTATAGGTGTGGGACAACCCTTGAACTCCCATTGGAAAGGATCGAATGGATCTAAGAAGGTGGTCATCATGGGGTGGGGCACAACTTTATTACCTAGGGATATGTGGCCCAAGGTCATGGCTCCCAAGGGGCAACCCGGGTCTAGGATGGGGTGGATTGGGTCAAACATGGTGGGTTGGGATAGGGAAAGGTGGGTGGTGGATAAGGTGGTTGGGTCCCATGGGTTCTTTGACCCCCATTGGAAGGGATCAAAGGGATCATAAAAAGGGTTATCGAAGGGGAGGGGCCCTATGTCCTCAAGATCCTCAAGTGGTGGTGGGTCATCCTCCTCTAATGAGACAATTGGGCCGAAGTTCTTTGTGAGTGGGTCGACCATGAGGGAAGGGCTTGACTTTTCACCCGATATAAGAAGCTCCAAATTGAGGAGAAGGTCAGGCTCCTCGGGTGTGGGGAGGAATAGAAGGAGGTCACTAGTGTAGCATCCAATGGTGCAAACCGAGGTGATAGACCCGACACAAAGGTGTAGGAGGTCAAGGCTCCTAGATTGGTGGGCCATGGGGGTCAACAAGCCGGTCAACTCATATTGCCAAGCTAAGGCCTTGAGAAGGTCCTCTAAGGTTTCCACTTGGTAGGATGTTTGGATTATGGTGTGATAGGATGAGAAGGGTATAATGGGAAGGTTTTGCTCTATGGGAGGGCAAACATAGGACATGATGGGTGAATTGGTCTCTCCTTTAGCCATCTAGCTAGGGGCCCATCTATGATTATAGTGCCTTTTGTGAGGGATTGTGGTTCTTGAAGATCCAGATTATTTGAAGTGGTGACGGGTTGAGGTTCTTCCTCACCATTGGTGTGAACTCGGGCTTCCTTATGGGCGGGGAGAGGGTCGAGGCTAGCAACTATTCCTATGTGAGTGGGTGTGGCCTCCTTTCTCAAGGGAATTGGAAGGTCTTTTGGAGATGGGGTGATGATGGTTGGGGCATGGTGCACCCGGGGTGGTGAGTGAGGTCGAATTTGGGTTGGGAGTGGAAGTAGTGGTGGCCTAGATTGGGGTAGGGTTGGGGTTGGAAGTGGAAGGTGGGTTAGTTCAATTTGGGTTGATTGGGGGGGTGTACCCTTTGTAGGGGATGATGGAGGGATAGTGGTGGGGACCAAGGGGAATTGTGGGGTGTGGGTTTGGTGAGGGATTGTGGGTTGGGTGGTGGTGGCCGTCATGGGTCTAGGTGGAGGGATGGACACGGGGTCCAGTTGGGCTTGAATGGTGAGAATAGGATGAGTGGTGGTTCTTATTGGGGAAACTAGGTCAGTTAGGGGTCTCTTCCACTTGGGTTCGGCCGGTTGTGGAGGGGGGGAAGTGGGGGCCAATTGAGTTTGGATAGTAAGGTTTACGGAAGGGGGTTTTGGTTGGAGTGTGGGGACCTTTAGGGGATTTGGTTGAGAGGTGGATGCTTGGTTTATTTGGGTCTTAAGGGAGAGGACTTGGTTGCGAAGTGTAGTTATGATGGTTGAGAGGTGATTTATTGGTGGTGGTGGGGGTGGAGACCAAAGGTCGGTCTCAAGTTGGCCGGGTGGGGATGGAGGAGTGGTAGTGCTCCTCGGGTTAGGGGTGTTTGAGTAGGAGGGGTGGGAATGTTTGTGGATGTAGATCTTTCTAAGTTCTACCTTCATCTCTTCCCATGAGTGAATAGGTTCTTGGCTTCTAACCCTCCTTAAGCCCTCTATGTGTTCCCACTTACTCTTGGCTTGACCCCGAAGTCGTCCCTTGGCCTTTCGGACTCTCGCGCATCCATATACCCAAGTCTTTTCAAAGTACTTTTCTATGGTAGCCTCCCACCTAAGATAGTCACTAGAATGCGATCCGTCAAAGGTAATATCCCTATCTAGGACGAAGTCCATGGGTGGTGAGTAGGCTAAGTAGGTGGCCATGATGATCGGGGAAATCAATGCAAGGGTCGGATTGATGATGACTCCAATACAAGCATGCCCTAGGATTTGACTTGATAGAGACAAGTCAATGACTTGCTCTGATACCAATTGATGTGACACGACCTTGGACTTAAGCAAGCAAGCACATTCGCAATCTAAATGGGCCAATTTGGGCCGCCGCTCTCTCGTCGCTCACCCAAGCCCGGGGTAACTTGGCAATGCCAAGGTGAGGTTAAGGGGTTGGGCCCTTGCTCGTAGAGGGCCAGGAAGGCCAAGGATTGATTCCCAATGGATGTGGAATCCCAAGACAATGGGGCCGACCAAGTGCCAAAGGCACCGGTTTCTCTCTTTTCCCACGGTGATCACTTATAGCACAGGAGCTTAAGGATCAGGCTCTCATTCATGGCCAGCGGAGTTTATGAACTAATATTGAAAGAACAAGCACAAATTAGAGCAAAGTTTGGAGCACTTACTCGACCGGTTTGAAGAAACCGGTCCCGCTCGGAGACGAGGGCGAGCGGGGAAGCGTGGGTTCCCCACACGCCGCACCGGGGTAGCTTGACCTGTTTAAGCTATTACAACACTACACCCCATGCAAGGGGGGGATCGTGGGGAAGGGAATATGATAGTTACAATCAAAACTACCTCCACGCAGGGAGGGGCCTTCAGCCGGCCAAGCGGGGTGGGGAAAACTAGGGCTAAAACGATGATGAAGTGAATATGCTGAATCTGCCTTCTCTCGGTAATTGTGGATAGACAGTTGGTACTGTGGCTGCAGAACGTGATCAAGAATTTTTTCGAGGGCGAGACCAATGGAAAAATCTTTGTTACTGGAACTGGAGTGCCTCTGAATTTTTCCGAATTCTTCTGGGGTCGCTGCTGGCCTGGGCAGGAGCTCGAACAGGGACGCTGATTCTCGGACTGACAGCAACTGGTTACTAACAGCATGAAGAAGAGGTTGCCTCGGCCGTTCCCGAACTCCGAATCAGGTGCCGCCAGAGCCTCTGGAACCGCAGACGAGTCTTCTTTGCAACAGGACTGACGGGGAAGCCGAAAGATGCCGGAGATAATCAGGGGATCCAGAAGAGTGAGTGGGGGTCGGTGTAGACTGTGGGAAGTAGAGTCGCACGCCTGAGGAAGAAAATTCGTAACTTCTTCTTTCGGATGCCGAACGGAGTTCCACTTCTTGGTTTTAAAAGTAGACAGGGAGAGGAAGAACTTTGCAGAAGAGCTCGTGGCCTGATTCCTCGGGGGTTTGTCGTGGTGAAGCTTTCTCCCCGGATCAGGATCTCTACAGAGCTAGCTCCTGGTTTCCAACAGCAGGTTGCAGAGGATGCCCCAACAGCTCCCTGAACTCGGAATCGAGCACCGTCAGAGTCGTTGGAACCGTGGACGAGTCCTCTTCGTAGAAAAACTAACGGAAAGCCAACCGATGTTGGAGAAGACCATAGAATGTAGAACAATGGCGACTGGTTGGTGCAGACTATGAGTAGCAGATCTACGTAGCAGAGGGAGAAAAATGTGAACTCTGGATCACGAATGCCGAATGAAGTTCTATTTCTTGATTCTGGAAGTAGACTGGGCGATGAAGAACTTTGAAGAAGAACTCGTGGACTGATTCCTTCGGGGTTCGTCGTGGCAGAGCTTCTAATCAGGCTCACGTCCTCAGCCGAGGAAGAACTGCGCAGTTGTGGGAGAATGGACCTCCTGGACGGCTCGGAGATTGGAAAAAGATGAAACCACTTCTGTTGCGATGGAGACTGGTAGACGCTTCTGACGATGGCTCTTGGGTCTTCAAACGCATCCAGAAAAAGTCGTGGTGGCCGCTGCAATTTTCTAGTTCATCTGTAACCTCTGGACAGCAAACTACAACTTCGAAGTAGCTTCCAATGACCAAGAAAGAAGAAGGGGAAGAGGGTAGATGAGTGTAGGAGTGACCCCTGGTTGTAAGGGGCTCTTGGAGGGGGTGTTCTAAGGTGTGGGAGGTGGAGAATAAGGTTTGGAAGAGGGTCCAATAGGTGGTGGTAGTGGTGGCTGCGAATTTGGTTGGAATGGAGAGAGGGAAAGGATATTCGAAAATAGGCTTAAGGGCGGGGTTAATTTTTTTGTCTTGGGAATGGGGGGGGTTGTGTTGGGGAAGGGAAGGGGTGCTTGGGGTAGTGGGAAGGGTGCTTGGGAAAGTGGGAGGGGTAGTTGGGGGTTGGATGGTGAGGAGAGGATTGGTGGAGGGGGTCTTGGGAAGGGGTGGAGTATTGATGAGGGTTGTGGGGAATGGGAAGAGGCTTAAATGGGGTAGGTGGGGAGTGGAGGTGGTTGGGAAGGGAGGAGAGAGAAGAAAATTCGAATTTGGGTGTTGAGGAGAGAGAAAGTCGAGTGAAAAAGAGAGATTAAGAGAGGGAAGGGTGGGGAATCTCTCCCCTAGGGTTTCTCACCCAAAAATGGAATCTCTCCACTAGATAAGAAGTGTAAACTCTCAAAATGGCAAGTTTTTTCATTCATTGATTCATTAAGTTAAAATGGGGGGGAATGGGGTCCTATATATAGGAAACCCATATTTCTACAAAAGTCCCTGACAATTGACTCAATGACAAATAACCGAGGGGGTAGGGGAGAGCCCTTGGGCCAAGCCCAATGAATTGGGCCCAATAGCTAACTAGACAACATGATGACACTCAAACTTAGGGAAATGAACACAAGACCTAGGAACATGACTCAAATAAAAGGGAAAATACATCAAATGACTCAAATAAAAATTACATAGGACTCAAAATTAAATGACTAGAACATTCCGGATGCAACCGGGGTGAGGAGACGAGCTGTGAACGTGGGCATGGGAGGTGATGTCCCCATCAAATGTAATATAGAAAGATATGGGGGTTAAACGGCCATAGCGGGAAGTGACTCGCCGCGGCCTCGGGGGGACGGGAATGGTGCAGAAATTAAATAGCAAGAATTGAAACGGCCAATGGGGAAGTGACTCGCCGCGGCCTCGAGAATATGAGCAGATAAAAATATAACAGAATATAAGAAGAATATAAAGAGCGGGAATTTAAATGGCCATTGGGGAAGTGACTCGCCGCGGCCTCGAGAACATGAATAGATAAGAATATAACATATAAGAACGGGAATTTAAACGGCCATTGGGGAAGTGGCTCTCCGCGGCCTCGAGAACATGAATAGATAAGAATATAACATATAAGAACGGGAATTTAAACGGCCATTGGGGAAGTGACTCGCCGCGGCCTCGAGAATATGAGCAAAATATAACA
This sequence comes from Amorphophallus konjac, assembly GCA_022559845.1. Taxonomy (NCBI): domain Eukaryota; kingdom Viridiplantae; phylum Streptophyta; class Magnoliopsida; order Alismatales; family Araceae; genus Amorphophallus; species Amorphophallus konjac. The sequence continues at coordinate 195,099,012 of CM040128.1, read as the reverse complement.
GAATATAAAGAGAATATAAGAACGGGAAATTTAAACGGCCATTGGGGAAGTGACTCGCCGCGGCCTCGAGAACAAGATGTGATCGCCAAGGGCCAAAAGACCCCAAAATAAAGAAAGTGATCGCGCCTACCTCAAGAGCGGGAGATGGCGGGTTGCTTCTTCCTCCCCCTTCGGCCGACCGACGGGGAGGACTTTCCTTGGGTACCCTTGCAAAAAAGTAGACATTAAACGAACGGAATTAGAAAATGACAGTGTAGTAACAATTCCTTGCAATAAAAGTAACGAGATCGTGACCTGACACACACCTGGTTGGTGTGGTTTTAAACCCCTCTCAGACTCGAGTAGGAGGAAAATGCGATGATGAATGCAAGAAGTATGCAAGAGACGGCGCCCTTATGTAGGGAGATAGAGGATGCAGTATGATGAATGTAAATAACTATGGAGAAAAAGGGGAAGAAAAGGCTTATTGGAGGAGCCGAGGGTGAGATCCGGCGGAGCTCCGGCAGCGTGGGGACGACGTGAAAGCACGGTGGATGAAGACGACCTTCCTCTCGCGAGCGTGGGCACCCGGGAAGCCGGCAGAACCTCCACCTACAAAAGACCCCACGGGTTAGAAGTGACTCCGGTAGCCTCTGGGCTCCGGCAGCCTATCGGATCTCTTAAAAGCTCTTCCAGAACTGAGGGGGTGGGCCTCTATTTATAGGGCTCCGGAGGGTGGAGGCGTCCAGGACCCTAGACACCTCCATCAGGGCCGAACTAATATTTTATTCTATTTTTATTCATTTTTTCTGAATATTTTTGTGGAGGCGTCCAGGGCCCCGGACACCTCAAACAGGTCCACCGAACCCCACCGACGGCCGCACGCGATTTGACACAACGCGTGATTTTGTGAGCGACGCCTCGTGATTCAGAAATGGGCGCGTCCAGCTGGCTGGACGTCTCCATAATTTGGCTTTTTTCACACACGACAAACCGTCGTTCGGTGGGCGGCGCCCGTGAGGGAGTTGATGGAGGCGTCCAAGGTCCTGGACGCCTCCAAGAAAATATTTTTTATTATTGTTGTTTTGTTTTTTATGCCAAAGTTGGGACATTAATTTTTATACTTGTTTTTATGGAGGCGTCCAAGGGTCTGGACGCCTCCATTAATATAATATTTTTTTAACTTTTGTTTTGTTTTTATGCCAAAGCTGGCATTTTATATTTTTTATACTTGTTTTTATGGAGGCGTCCAGGGTCCTGGACGCCTCCATTAATATATTATTTTTTATTTGATTTTGGGATGTGAAAAATAAATTAAAAGAATGGGGGCGTCCAGGGGCCTGGACGCCCCCATAAAGACCCACCCGGGTCCTCAGTTCAGGCGTTGGTGGCTGCCCGGTAGACACTCTTCCTGGTTTCGGAATCTCTGATGCGTCCGACTGGTGTTGATGCCGTCCGAATGCCGTGACGAGACGATTCCGGATGCCGAAAAAGGCAGAAGAAGACCCAAGAAAAGGAAGCACTTAAGAGATTCAAAATGCGTAAGCCGTTGCGGGGCGTCGTATAGTAATATGAGACTTTCTCAGGAGACGTCAGGAATGGCGTGTCTACAGCTGTCCCGCCTTGGCGTCTGCTTTGCAAGGGAGCGACACGTAGTGGAATGGTATCGAAGTGGAGTGAAATGAAGTGGGAGCAGACTGATAAGTTGATGCCAAGGTGTGATGAGACACGCTTTTGACGTTACTATTTGGAATCTTTCCTATAGTTTCAGTGAGGTGGCCTTGAGGAAGGTCTTCCAAATTTTGACGGTTGCTCGGACAGGGATCAAATAAGGGCGGGTGAGATGTACACTCAGGCACGAAAATAAAGGCGACCAACTTCTCGGTGTGGAAGTACCTGGGTCGTAAACCCGCAGGTTTCACCTTTGGTGAGCGGTTACCAGCCGATGTGGAAGTGCTGCGGCCAAGGTGGGTCAAACAAGGTAAAAAGTAAAGAAATATCTGAGAGTCTGTCCAAACAAGGGTCTCCTTTGGAAGAGCAACGTAGGGCCGTTTCAAGGAAACTCAGTATTTCATTCGGAGTGGAATATCTCATATTTGTAAGAATTGAAGCACAGCGGCTTTCGCAATCGAATCACTTGAATGATCTTCCGCAATAAATCAAAGTCCTATATGAATGCATGCTGGGCTTAAAGAAAAATTTAAAACAAACTAAAATAGAAAATAGCCAAGGATAATATTGTCAACTTGTTAAGAATGGGTCAGGATACCGATCCGGTGAGCCGACACTGGGCTGGGGCCCGTTTATCTGCGCACCAACTCACTGAATGGAACCGTCGTCCCCATGCTACCACAAGTTAACGGCCTATCCGTACAACCCAAATTCTTCGGGATCATCACTGTTTTTGTTGAAGGGGAACTCAAATCCCGGATTCGTTCGGGCCGCAAGGTCCTTGACATGTTCTAGTAGCGTAGGTATCATATACTATGATGCATGACATGGTGGGACCAACCATTGAAAGGTGGGACAGGAGACAGGACAAAGACGTCCGTTAGTAAAACCTGCACAGACTAGCAAAGGTTAGCAACATCAGAAAGTAGCAGAATCATAACAGAATCGCACCACAATGGAAAGGAGATCTAGCCAAAATCCTGACATTGACCGCTGATGTGACATGTTCCGTCCTGTAGCGCCCTACCCTTCCTATAAGAACTCCCCTTAGGCTAGTTCATTCAAATGCACCAAGGTGGGTTTGGGAAGCTCAGGAGAGGAAGGAGAGGAGAATCTAAGATTTCAGGATGGTAGGAGAGTCTTCCCGCGTTATGAAGAGGAGCAGGCCTAGCGGCGAGATCAGGCGACTCTCCGACCTCGAGGGTCATCTGAGTGGGACGATCATGTCGCATATGGTAAGCTGATTCTTTTCAAATTTCTCCACGTGAGCCTTCTTCTTACTTCCTTCATTTCTTCTTCTTTCTTTTCTCTTCCAGCCATATCCACTCTTCCCAGGTCCGAGGAAGTTTTCCAAACTGCCATGGCTTTCAAAGCTAACTTCCAACATCTCCATCGGCATGAGGGCCATACTCTCGAAGTGGCATCTGCAGGGGCTCCTTATTCACGCCAAACACTACGAGAAGATTCGTATGGACTGGGCGGCTATGGGCGCACTAGTGGAGATCTGGCATCCCCAGACCCACACTTTTATCTTCCCGACCTTCGAGGTGACCATCCTCCTCGAGGAGGTGGAACTTCTGCTCGGATTGAAGAAATTCAAGAGTGACGGGAAGGTGAAGGCTATGCGGATGCTGACACGGGGGACTTCTGAAAGCGTCCTTGGAAGCTTCATGCCACCTGACGTAGCCCGAAAGGTCCGTACTCAAAAGGGGATCGATCTCCAAAAGCTCGTGGAGTGGGTCATGGAGGCCCTGAGAGGGTTACCAGACGATGACTATTTGGAGGGAATCATGAAAGGGTTCACCATTTGTCTGGCGGGTGCTCTCTTGTTTCCTTATACCGACAACATGGTGGAGGAAGACCAACTGAGTGCAATCTGCGGGATCTGGCGTGGAAAGAGGGTGGGACCCGCTGTCCTTGCCTACCTATATAGTGGCCTTACTGCATCGAGCATGGGTAAGCCTCCTTTTGGTTGCGCACTTGTCTTGAATTGCTGGCTTGATTTGCACTTCAAATTCGACCACCGCGAGGGAATGCCAACTGCTTCGAAGCTCTTCCAACAAAGCCCTCTTCATCACATAGCCGACGTGTTAGGCTTCGGTGGTACTGTAGTGAACCGCGTTCCATGGCTGAAGAAACGTGAAGACTGGCGGTCTCACTTTTTTTTATTTTTTTTTAACTAAAGTTGATACTTGCAAGGGGGGATACGGGAGAGGGGGTTCATCTCTTCATTGCGGAAGAAGATGAAAACACTCTCCCGGCCACCAGGCAAGCGATTTTCATATATAAAAGCATAAAAAGAAAGGGGTACAGGTGGGTGGAGGGGAAGTGCCCAAAGAAGGGAGGGCAAGAGGCGAACAAAAGACGAACACGGGCCCCATGGGGAGGGTAACAAAAGAGGGCCAACACGCCCAAAGCAACCAAAGGGGCAGGCCCAAAAACCCAAGAAACGAACAGAGCAGCCACCGAAAAGGAACCGGAGGGTCCACTGGACGAAGTGACGAGAGCCTTCAACTTCAACTAGAGGAGACACCCGCGGAGCAGCAGCCGGCGAAGGGACTGCACTCCCCACACAGCTACCCGTAGCGAGGATAGCCGGAAGCACGTTGCCGGGCGCGCATCCGGCGTTTCCAAGTAGGGAGGTCGTCGCCGGGGGCAATGTGAACAGGGACGACAACCGCACCTGGAGGAGGGGTCCACGGCGGTTTCGTTTCAGAATCCGAATCCGAATCCGATGAGGAGGCAACATTAGGCGGAGGAGGAACGCGGCCAGGCCTACTGGCAGGCCGGGAAGGCATAGGCTGCCTGGGGGCAGCGCACGGAGACACACCGCGAACAGAACTGGCACAAGGGTTGCTGAACGGAGGTACCGCTGAATGCGAAGGAGCTACGCCAGTGAACGGAAAGTCCGGGGCAGCCTCCGAACCCTTGTCGCAGCCGGTTACCACCGGAGGATGACCAGGCAGGGGGCGTCCCTCGTCGCGAGGATCAGCACGGAGAGCGAGAACGAGGTGGTGGCAAGCAAGGGGTGCCAAGGCACAAGACGCGACAGCAGGGCCACTAACGGTGGGGATGGCAGCAGCAGCAGGCATTGGGGCGGCGACGTGATCTTGCAGCTTGGCCGCAGCGGGCACCACGAACGGGCTGCCAACCGCAGGATCACCCGAGGCAGACCGGCCCACCAAGACAGAGGGAGTGACCAGAGTGTGCTCCGTAACAAGAGACGGGGGGGAACCAAGCGAAGCAGCCCCAGGAGGCGGCCCAACGGCCGGGATGGGCGCCCCGACAGGCGGAGGGGCCAGGCACACAGCCAGGGGACGGCCAGGGGCGCCCACACCCTTGACGGCAGCCGGGGGGGAAATAGAGGGGCACGACGAAGCAGCAGGCTGAAGAGAGAGCACGGGCTCCGCGACCGAGCCGGACTGGAGCGGCAACGGGGGGGAGAGCCGAGCCGTGGCGGGGGAGGGGCCAGTGGCAGAGGGCACCTGGCCCGGTCCCACGGCAAGGAGTCCAGCAGGGCGCGGGAGGCGACCACTCGGAGGGCAGGCAACAGCAGAGCCCAAAGCGGCGGAGGGGGTGGCAGCGGGAAAGGGCGGTGGAGCGGAGGCCGAAGGAGCCACTACGGCAACAGAAGACACCGGCGGAGGAGGGTGGGCCCCGTCCAAGGGCGCTGGGCAGAGTTGGCCAGGCCCAGCCGCAATGTCCACAGGAGGCCCACTCTGGGACGACCTATGAACGGGATGGACCGGCCTCCAAGTAGTAACAGGAGCTGGCGGGGGCGCAACCGCAACACCAGCCAGGGAGGAAGACAGGCCAAGGGGACCAGGACGAGCACCGGCCTTGGACTTGCAGAGATCCACAGAGTGCCCGAGGTGCAAGCAGGCATGGCAGAACGATGGGGGGTCCGGGTAGACAATAGGTTGCCAAGTACCCCCACCTCCATAGCCAACCCACACACGACGAGGGAGAGACATGGAGACGTCCAGTTGAACGCAAGCACGGGCTGCATGAGCTTGAAGCAGAGAGCTAGTGTTTCGGTCGATCATGAGCACCGGCCCAATGCTCCCAACTATGGAGCGGAGCATGGAGTCATGGAAGAAATTTGCAGGGAGGCCAGGGAGTTCCAGCCAGACGGGCACGATGGGGGAGTCGAACCGAGGGCTAAAATCCATGGACCACTTAGAGAACCTGAAAAGCTTGCCGTGGACGAATAGAGTGCCCTTGAGAAGAACTTGGAGGTAGTCCTCGGAGTTATGGAATTTGATGAGGAGATGCCGGCCATCAAGGGCGCTAAGGATGAAGTCCTCCGAGAAGGAGAACCGTTGCACAAGGTGAGCCCGGATGTCCTGGAATGGCGGCCGACCTCGAGGAGTCTTAGCGATGATAGCGAACAGGAGGGGCTTGCAAGACTCCTTGAGCTCATCGAGGGTGAAGAAGCAAGCCGGCTCGCCTGAATCCGTCAAAGCCGGAGAATGGATGCCGAGGGAGAGCGCCGGAGAGGATTGAGCGTTGCGGATAGTGTGAGCAGACGAAGGGCCAGAGACGGAGACCGGCTGGGCCACGGCATGCCAAGGTGAGGCCTTGGGAGTGAATCCAGAAGAGGCCTGAGACACCTTCACGGGGGGGAGCGGCGGAGAGGGCACGCATGCAGCCGCGCCGGACCCAGGCGACGGTAGAACGGAAGGAGCAGCCGGAAAGGCAGTGACTGCCACCAGCGCCGGAGAGAGGGCCGGAGGCTCGGAAACAGAGCCGAGGCCCACCACCGCCGGCAGGGGGGCGCTGGGGGGGAGCTCGAGTGCAGCAGGACCAGCCACAGGAACCGCCGAAGCCGACGAGGGGGCACCGGCCGAAGGAGAACCCGAAAACAGCACTTCCGTACCGTGACACAGGGCTTCTTCACTTGCGCACCGGCATGTTTGCTTTCGCTTGATCTCCTCATGAGGCCTTCTCCCGAAGTTGATCTTCAACTGATCGGCGCGACCGAGTTCGTCCTTTATAATGCGCATCGGTGCTGCCTCCAGATTGGCAACCCACGCCATTCATTCCCGCTACCGACTGGCTTTGTTCCTTTGAAGAAGAGGGAGTTGGGCACTGAAGCGGATGCGAGGGAAGCGAAAGCCATTAAAGCTCCCTGGAAGACAAGTGTTGCGGGAAAGGCCTTAGCTCATGTGGGGGAAGAATGCGAGCTGTGGAGAGCTTATGTGACCGAACTGGGGAAGTTAAGGCCTAAGGCGCCTAAACCCCTGATGTAGCCTATTCTGCTTCTCTGATGGAATAAAATCTGGCATGGATGTTTTGGACCCCCGTCCCCTTAATTATTATTATCTTTTTTGTGGTTTTTCTTTTTCTTTGTGTTTTTTCTTTTGTTTGGATTATATACATACTCTTATCTTTTTTCTTTTATTATATTTTTTTTTTGAAATTTTTATTATGGGGGCGTCTAGAGGACTGGACGCCCCTATTTTTTATTTTTTATTTTTTTTTGGTTTTTTGTTTTGGGAGCGTCCAGGCGCCTGGACGCCCCTAAGTTTTTGAATTTAAAAAAAAAATAAAAAATAATAAAAAAATGTGGCGGTGTCCAGGCGCTTGGACGCCCCAAAGAAGGTAGATTCTATATATAAGGGCTGGCCTCCCCCCCTTTGCTCATTTACTGTTTATTCAAACGACCCAGTCAATCCAGATGACCCATTCTTCGTCCCAATGGAGCAAGGAGGCCCAAGCCAGGGTGGAGAGAAGCGCAAACGACGGGCTTGTCGTCCGAGGAGGCTGAGGGACGATGCCGAGGTGGTTGCTGCGGCGGAGGAGATTGCCGCGGAGGAGGAGGCTCCTCTTTTGGCCGTGGAGGCTGCAATGGATGCTGGCGACGCGGGAGAGGACGAGCACGATCCGGTAAGCTCTTCGGAACTTCAATCTGTTGGTTTAATAGGCCGGATAGGCGGACGAGAGGCCATGCGGTGAGGACCAGTGAGTGAGGGATGGAGGCGTCTAGGGGCCTGGACGCCTCCACATTTTCTTTTTTCTTTTTCTTTATTTATTCATTTACGTAAATAATAAAAATAGAATTAAAAATAAGGAGGCGTCCAGGGCCTAGGACGCCTCCATGATAATATATATATATTTTTTATTTATTTTGGTTTTGGTTTTTAGGTTTTTCTAAAATTAAAATAAAGAAAATGTAAAGGAGGCGTCCAAGGCGTTGGACGCCTCAAAAAAAACATAAATATTTTTTTAAAAAAATAAAATAAATAAGTAGTATATACAGTGTTATTATTTATTACTATTCATAATGCTGATGTGTTCTTTATTGGTTTTGTGGTGTGCAGGGCGTGATGAAGGGCCAGATCAGCTGGTCCCTAGTGGTGGCAGCATACCGTGGGCTGCCAGACTTTCAGAGGGCGCGTGTGGACGCCATGGGCTTTGGAGCTTTCCTTAGGATCGAGCCCTTTCGGCTCGACCTTCCTCTTATCCAGGCATTGAGGGAGCGGTGGCACGCGCCGAGCCGGGCGTTTCTGATGCCCTGGGGGCACATGGTGCCGTCACTGGAGGACGTAGCTCGGATCACCGGGCTACGGGTGGACGGAGAGGCGGTGAGCGGGGTCACCTACCCTCACTACCGAGAGAGTGCCCTGGACCTGCTGTGGTTAGATACGAGCGTGACTGACAGGGACAGCAGGGTAGTTGGCCGAGTGGAGATCATGGAGGCGCTCGGATTCGTTGACCCGCGCCAGCGGGTTAGCGAGATTGGAGCGGAGTTTCTGGCACGACTGGAGGGAGATGCCCGTGCAGCTTTCACCCAAGACCCGAGCGAGCGAGAGCTGGTGGACCTAGACCTCCGGAGGTTTCTTTTCTTCTTCTTGGGCCGCCTTCTGCTGGGGACGAAGGGGGATGGCATTCACTGTCGCTTCCTCGGGATCCTGGCGGACCTTGACAGAGTGGGGCACTACGCGTGGGGAGCGGCTCTGCTTGCCCATTTGATTGCTGATCTCTCCCAGACTTCAGAGAGGGAGATGACAGTCAGCGGCTTCGCACCTTTTTTCCAGGTACACAATTTATTTATGCATTTTACCGTAGTTAAATATGTAATTACTCGTGCTAATGATGTATGATGGATGCAGGTGTGGAGTTATTACTACTTCCCGATGGGGAGGGGCAGGCAGGGGAACAGGAGAGGCGTTCCTCTAGCGTGACAGTGGAGGCCGGTCGTGGTAGCGGCATCACACAGCTACTAGCTGGCGTCACTTCGTCGGGAGCTGAGCGAGTATCCTGAGGCTATGGTATGATGCGTATGATTTTTTTATGTTTATGCATGTGACTGAATGGTAACTAACATGATGTATGTATGGTGATGCAGGTGGTGTGGAGACCCTACCTGGGCATGGGCGACGCTGGCCAGCCTTGGGTTGTAGCGGGTCTTCCTCGTTTCAGGCGGGACGTGTGGGTCCATTACCTGAACGAGATCGAGCCGCTTCGGCTGAGGCTGGTTATGAGGACATTGGGGCTAGCCCAGGAGTGGGTTGATGTAGATGAGCCGGCCCGCATCGGGCGAAAGACCAAGGGGAAGGCGAAGATTGTGGACTGGCGTACGCGCTTCCCAGCACAGTACCAGGACTGGCAGCAGGGCGGGGTCCCAGTGGTGTCCCATGTACAGGACAGTATTGATTACCTGAGACGGTACCGGGCTATGTACGGGGACCGCCTCTTCCTTGGTGGTATGGCAGGGGTAAGTGAAATAAAATGCTTCACCCTTTTATATGTATATGCATGTGGCACTAACTTATGTGCAATGCAGGATGCTCGTGACAACATGATCGCCGACCTGCGGGCCCAGTTGGCAGACGCCAGGTGGCAGTTGGTGGCCATCCGACAGGAGTTGGAGATCCTGGTGAGTTTATGCGATGCATTTTTTTTGCGACCTGGATTTTTGATACTTGGCCTTTAACTGTCGTTCGCTCTGTGTTTCAGCGGGCCCACCAGACAACGGCAGCCGGGATGGCTGGTGGAGCGGGTTCTAGTTCGCGGGGCCCTCCTCCGGAGGTTTCTGCCCTCCAGGAGCAGCTGGCGTATGCGGTGGCTCGGGCTGAGGAGGCCGAGCGTGACCGCGAGGCTCGAGTGAGCGTTTGCCTGACCTTGACTCTCCTTCTGGCTGCTCTACTTCTATCACTGTTCTCTTACGGTGCATGCGTGCTTTGACAGATGGCCGAGATCCGAGAGGCCCTGGCTCGTGCTGTTCGTGCCGAGCAGGAGCGCGACACTCGGGTGGCGGAGCGTGACGCCCGGATTGTGGAGCTGGAGGAGGAGCGTCGACAGGAGGCTGAGGAGCTCCCTCGTGACGTGCTGGATCTGCGGATCGCCCTCGAGCTGTCGAGGAGGGAGGCGGTGAGAGAGAGAGAGGAGAGGGAGAGAGAGAGAGGGAGGAGCGACAGCAGGATCAGACCGAGAGGAGGGATCTGGAGGCCCAGCTGCTGGAGCTCCAATTGAGTCTCGGCACGGCGGAGGGGAGGCTTCGGGAGAGCGAGGAGCGGTACTAGAGGGCGAAGGAACGCGGGGCGTGACTTCGTCAGTCTGGTTCTTTTTCCATGGGCAGCTATCTGGTTTCTTCGGCCAAGGAGCGTCGTCGCGCCTTCGAGGCTGGAGTGCCACCGCAGGGCGAGGCGAGCACGGCTTCTCAGGGTTCGCAGAGGCCCCCTAGGGATCCCCGGCAGAGGAGGGAGGAGAGAGATGACCAGGAGGGTGGCAGCGAGAGTTAGAGAGTTGCTTGTACACGTCACCCTTCTCACTGTATGATGTACTTTGACTATTATATGAAATAGATTTCGTGTGACGTGCCCTTTTCTTTCCCGCACTTTCTTTTGCACCACGTTGTTTATGCTTCACGAGACTTTTGCCCTGGACAGAAGGGAACTACTTTGCACGGGGGGATTATGTTCCTTTCTCCCCTTTTTGGGCGCGTCCAGGCGCGAGGACGCGTCTTAATCCTTGAATTCAAATTTAAAGCGTCGGGTGACCTTTCTTCTCCCGTGCCTTACTCACAAACGAGCCCGCCTTCCGCCAAAACTCGCTTGCCCGTCTTTGTCTTCTTCCCCTCGATCGATGGAGTTCGGCGGTCTGGACCACGGCGAAGGTGGAGAGGGACGCGGGACCCCTCGCCCAAGGAGGGATGCGCCAGAGCACGAAACGGCGTCTATGGAGGAGGAAGGGCCGCTTCGGGCCCCCGAGGGACCCGAGGGGCCCGATGTCGCGGAGGGAGGTGAACACGGTCTGGTAGGTCCTCCAATCTCTTTCTCTTTGATCCATTTTGAGTTTTGAAGCAAGGCGTGCGAGGGGGAAAGGGTTCGGCGAGGGTTGCACTCAAGTGATGGACGCGTCCTAAACAGGGGACGCGTTCTTTGTTATGATGCGAGGTCCTCCTTCCTTGGTGCAGGACATGGCGAGGACCCTGGGCCTGGCCGATGAGTGGGCGAGTGCGGACGAGCCGAGCCGCGTCAGGAGGGAGAGTCGCGGCAAGGCGAGGCTCGAGGACTGGCACGTACGTCTCCCTGGATAGCAAGGGAGTGTATTGGTGCAGGACAGCGCCGACTTCCTGCGGTGGCAGAGAGAGAGTTATGCGGGGCTTCCCCAAGCCGGGGACACGCGTGGCATCGGCGGCTCGCGCGCCCAACTGTCAGAGGCTAGGCGGCAGCTGGCCGTCGCTCAACATGAGTTGTCGCTCCTGGTAAGTTACGTGCCGCACTTTTATCTTCAGATTTTGGAGTTTCACTGACGGCCGTTGTTTATTTTGTTCCAGCGTGCCCAGCAAACAGCGACGGCGGGGACAATTGGTGGCGCATCTTCCAGTTCCTCGGCCCCTTTTCTCGAGATTGCCTCCCTCCGGGAACAACTTGCCGGTGCGGTGGCCCGCGCGACCCGGGCGGAAGAGGAGCGTGATGCCTGGGTGGCGACTGTAGCGGAGCTGCGGCATCATGGTGAGGAGAGGCCTTCTCCAGACATCCTGGAGTTAAGGGTTCTTCTGCAGATGATGAGGAGAGAGGCAGAGAGAGAGAAAGCCGAGAGAAGGTCCGAGTGACAGCGGGATCAGACCGAGAGGAGGGCCTTGGAGGCCCAAGTGAGGGAGCTCCAGCTGGGCCTTCAGGCCGTCGTGCAGAGGCTAGGAGGGATGGAGACGCGCTACGAGAGAGCGCGAGAGTTCGGGGAGCGAATCCGCCAGTCCGGGCGCTTTGCCGCTAGTGGCTTCTTCGCCACGCCAGGGGAGGAGCAGCGAGTCACTGCTGCGGAGCAGGCGCCAAGAGGCGAGGCAGGTGCTGCTGCACGAGGATCCCAGAGGCTTCTGAGGGACCCGCACCTCAGGGGAGAGGAGGGGAACGCCCAGAGAGATGAGTGATGGTGAGGATCGGTGAGCTGGTGGACTCGCCTCCTCCTTATGTTTATGATGTTTTTGACAGCTCATGTAGAACTCTGAAGGGAGTGATTTGATTTTCTGCTGCTTGTTTGTTCTCTTGTGCGTTCCTTCTTCCCTACACTTCTTCTCCTTTGCACTGTTCCCATGTGATGGGTTTGTCGAGACTCCACCCCGAGCGGAGAATCGCGTCTTGTTGTGACCATTTTCCACAGGAATCTGCCGTCGAAGTCAATAATGATAGCCCTAGTCCCTTTTCCCGGATGGTGTGTCAAATTTTGCGGGCGTCCTCCAAAACATGATAGGGTATCCCTAGACAACATAGGGTGCTAGTCGTCATATTCTTCGTCCAATCAATCACCCTGTGCGAGCGGTGAAGTGATACACGGGATCGCATGGCAGGTGCCTCATCGTGAGGGCTATCATTAACAGGTGATGGAGGCAATCTTGGCCTGCACTCCTTATATTTATATAAATTCGTGTCCCTTTTATCCTCCCAGGTATATCAAGAGCTAACTCGAGGAGCACAAGTTCTCACGGGAGAGGAGGAGTTCAAAATTCCGAGAGTTGGATGGAGGGCGAATCTTCCCACTCCTCGAAGAGAAGCAGATCCAGTGGTAGTAGTTCCAGGAGGCTTTCGGACCTCGAAGGTTACTTCAGCGAAAGGGCCCAATCACAACTCGTAAGCCAAGTTTTCCTGCCCCTTTTTTCATTCTTCTTTTTTTCTTCCTTTCTTTCTGACCAAACCTCCTTTCCATTCCCTGCATGCATAGAGTGTGATGAAATCACAGATCTCATGGGAGTTGGTAGTGGCAGCATACCGAGGTCTCCCAGATTTTCAGAAAGCCAGGCTAGACGTGATAGGTTTTGGCACCTTTCTTCGGATCGAGCCGATCCAGCTCAACCTGGTCCTGATCCAAGCCTTGTGTGAGAGATGGGACCCAGTGAGTCGGGCATTCCTGATGCCCTGGGGGCACATGGTGCCCAGCTTGGAGGATGTGGTCCGGATCACAAGCCTGAAGGTGGAGGGCGAGGCAGTGACCGGAGTCACTTACGCGGACTACCGAGAAGGTGCCCAGAAGCTACTGGGTTTGGACCTAGATGGTCAGAAAAATAGGTCGGTAGCTAGGGCGTCCCTCATGGATGCATTAGGGCTCACCGACACTCGTCGGCGGGACGACGAATCCGTAGAAGAGTTCATGGAAAGGATGGAAATAGGATGCCGTGCCATATACTGCATAGATTTCGGCAACTGGGAAAGATGCAACATAGATTTGAGGAGATTTCTCCTCTTCCTTTTGAGGAGATTGATACTGAGCTCGAAAGGAGATGGTATCCAATGTCACTTCCTGGAGCTGCTATCAGACCTTGAAAGAGTAGGATACTACGCCTGGGGAGCTACCATGCTGGTGCACTTGTTTGCAGGTCTGTTCCAAGAAGTGGACCGTGAGATGACTGTGAGTGGTTTCACACCATTCATCCAGGTATTTTTGGTTTTGCTTGTTTTGTATATATTTTGGTGTGTTTTTGCAAGGTACTGATGACCTGCGTCGAGCAGCTGTGGAGCTATTATTACCTCCCCATGGGGAGAGCTCGACATTGGCGACCCGCGATGGTGCCGCTAGCCAGGCGGTGGGAACCCATCATGAGTGCGGCACCCCTAACCTACCAACTGATGGTGCTAAGGCGGGAGCTACAGGAGTTCCCTGCAGCGATGGTAAACTGGAGACCCTACTCAGACATGGTCGATGCCGACCAGCCGTGGGTTCTAGCAAGTCATGCCCGGTTTGGACGGGAACTGTGGATGCACTGCCTGAATGAAATCGAGTCGCTTCGACTACGATTGGTTATGAGGACTTTAGGACTGGCTCAGGAATGGGTGGATACGGCTGCGCCACCTCGTGTCGGGAGAAAGACGCGAGGACCGGCGACCTGCATTGACTAGCGCATGCGGTTCCCTGAACAGTATGAAGACTGGCAACGGGGTGGTACAATTGTAGAATCACAGGCACGGGATAGCGAGGATTACCTGCGTCTATACAAGACAAGGTACGCAGAGCGGTTCCAACCCCGGGGATTTGTGGAGGTAGGTTTCCCCTTTTTCTCTTTTCTTCTTTCTCCTTTTTTGATTTTCTGGTGGAAATGCTGACTCGTATGGCTGCAGGATGTCCGTGATACGATGATAGCGACTTTACGAACTCGCTTGGCAGAGATGGAGCAACGGTTGGGCGACGCCCGCGGAGCTACGAGCGCCTTGGTAGGTGTACAGTGCGTTCCTAATTAAAACCCCAGATTTCAGATGTTGGCTGCTAATTCACGTGGTCGTAGCATGCTCAGATTGGCGCGGCTTCCCCAGCGATGGGAGTAGGTTGTGCCTCTTCCAGCTTGTGGATTCCCACCTCAGAACTTGACTTGCTTCATGAGCAACTTGCTCACGCCACGCAGCGTGCTGCGGAGGTAGAAGGGATGCTCTGTATATAGGTAAAAGTTTCAGTGTTGAGTTCTCTTTATTTATGCCTTATCGCGTATCTGAGATGGTACACTCGGCAGGAAAAGGAGATGGAAGAAGCGCTTGCCCAAGCTGCGCAGAAGGAGGCTAGGATAGCAGAACTGGAGAGGAAACTGCGACGTCATCCTGATGACGACTCCTCTAGGGATGTCGTGGAACTGAGGATCACTCTCCAGTTGGAGAGGGAAGACCGCGAGAGAGAACGTGCAGAGAAAGAAAGAGACGCAGAGAGAGAAAGAGCCAACAGATTGACTGAAAGGGAGGAACGAAGGGCCATGGAGGCCCAACTATTCGAACTCCGAATCAGCCTTGGTCTTGCTGAACAGTGGCTGAGAGTTGGTGAGGAGAACTACCGAAGAGCACGAGAGCGTGGCTTTCGTGTTGGTAGCTTCTCTGCTGCTTCCGTGGATCAACGCCGGGATGTGGGAATAGGAAGGGGAGTACAGAGCGGTAGGAGTACCGCTTTTCGTAGTTAGGTAGTACCTTTGAGAGCGTTTTGCCTGGAGAGTAGTGGGACGAGTAATGCGGAGAGAGAGGGCGGAACTTGATGTAATTTTTTTATTTTTGGAATAAAATACAAGGTTCGGTTTGTTTGGTTTTCACCTTTGCTTCTGTTGCCTGAATCCCTGCACACATCATTGAAACAAACAAATCAGAGTTTCTGTTCTGACTTGGCCCCTTGCTCAATAAGCAAATGGTCATTGTGACTGTCCTTGATAACTGGTCAAGGGGCCAAGCCTTTATTTAACGAAGGCAAGGGAAAGATGCGGTGATGATAAATGCGACAGGTAAGCACACGAATGCAAGCGGTATTTAAAAAAAAGTGAGATGCTGCACGCAAAATGCAAAATTGATTTGCTTTTCTTTTTTATATTTGGCATTTTTTTTGTTTTATCATAAAAAAAATTTTTTTTTTCAAATATGTACATTTTCTCTTTTCCATTTTTTTTTTGTTGCTTTTATCATTTCAATTTTTTGCTAACGCCTGGCAAGCACCCAAATGGCACCTAACCTACGTGAGACAGGGGTTTCTTACTAACCTCCCAGGTATCCTAAGTGCACATCTAGGTTGATTTGGGCCTCTAGACCCCTCGAATGATGATCCCGTCGGCTAAGACTTACCCTGATGACAATACCATCATGCCATGCTTAGGCTCCCAGTCGCTTCCGACCACAGGGATTCACCCAAAAGATGTTTGAGGTAAATGATTTGCCCGACCCGGGTCTGTTTCCTCACAACTCTAGATGGTATATGATGGACCACCCTGGAACCCTAACGACCAACTGCGCGACGCTGACCCGGAATCAGACGCCGTCGCACCCATAGGTGACGCGCTTGCATTGGCCTAAGCCCGAGGTTAAACAAGAAGACATCAAGGCGGTAAACAGGGGTCTTGACCAGCCAGAAACACGGAGACTCCTTCGCAGCGATAGCTTTTGCTTTTCAAAGTAGGCAACCAAATGTGTATATTAAAATAAGGTCGCAGACCCTAGGTAGTTTTCACCCTTCAGAAACTCCATCGAACCTTCATCTTTAGAGGGAGAAGGAAGAGTGTAGGGGATAAACCTCCTGAGAGGACCGGCAAAGCCGTTAACCCGGCGAGCGAATAAGGGCCCATTAACTCTTTCCTTTCGGACAACTTCGGACCAAATCTCGAGCATTTACATTCCACGGCCCTTTTTACTTTGAGGGGTTCCGTTTATCGCAACAGGCACGGTCACGACCAGGCTTTTCTCTTGATTTTGATTTTGTATTTCTTTTTGTGAGGGAGATAAAGTTGTTTGACGTTTGTGGGCTCCGTTTTCGTATGCCTGCGGGGACATTGCCCTCTTCTCGTGCTCTGATCGATGCTCGAGGAAATGGATCCTACTCTTGCCATTGGGGTTTGAGTTTTGGTTTCTCATGCGCAGCGTTTTAAGGGCGCCGACTGTCTCATTTGGTCGAAGAGAAAAGAATAAAGATTACAGCCTCCGGAGATCTTCTGGGTGGGGCCCCACCGTAGGTGATGCTACCGACTTTTTTTGAATAAAATACATAAGTGAGCACATGTTAGCTTCCATCGAGCGAGCATAGGCCGACGTGGCCGGACATGGATCTCCACGGTTCTGGCAAATCAAGACCCGGTGCCTACCAAGCCTTAATGGGCCCTATCCTAACATGAAGGTTAGATGCAGGGACTTGACTACATGGTGACCACCAGGCGTTGGCATTTTGAATTTTCCATATTTTTAGTGGTTTTCGATATTTCTTTGTTTTTGATGTTTTTATCTTTTCATCATTTTTTTTGTTTTATGCTAAGGGTAGTATTTCTTAAGATAAAGCCCATTCCAAGGGTGGGATAACTCGGTCCCTTCGGCGTTGATTAGCTTGTAGGCGTTGCCATGGTACACGGCTTGAATTACAAATGGTCCTTCCCAATTGGGTTGGAGCTTAGAACGCGGCCCTCCATGTTTGACAAAAATTCTTTTTACGACCATCTCACCGACTTTGAATTTTCTCTCACCGACTTTCTTTTGGTAAAAGCGAGCGAGTCTATTTTGATACACACGTGCGTGTTCGGCAGCGGCCAGTCGCTTCTCATCCAAGAGTTCCAACTGGGCGAGGAGTGAATTACGACGATCATCGAGGGGAAATTCCTCGTCCAATTGTACCCTGAGAGAAGGGATCAGAGTCTCGTACGGGACTACCGCTTCCATACCATAAGTAAGGGCAAATGGAGTTTGCCCGGTGGGGGTACGGATTGAAGTGCGATAGGCCCATAGAGCTTCGATAAGTTTTTCTGGCCAGTCTGAAAACTTACTAGACTCGCAGGTTTTTTTGATGATTTTGAGCAATGTTTTATTGGTGGCCTCCGCTTGGCCGTTACCTTGTGGGTAATAAGGCGATGAATGATGTAATGTAATTGCGTACCTTTTGCAGAGGTCCTGTAGGTCCTGAGAAATGAACTGTGGCCCATTGTCGGTGACGATCGTGCTTGGGACGCCGAATCTGGCGAGGATGTTCTTCGTGATGAACTTGCAGACTGTTGACGCCTTAATTTTCGTGTAAACTTCGGCTTCGGCCCATTTGGTGAAGTATTCCGTCGCAGTAAGGATGAAAGATTTCTGCTTGGTGAGGGAATTGGGATCACCTAGGGGACCAATGATGTCGAATGCCCACATGGAGAAAGGCCATGGGGAGGATATTGGATGAAGTGAGGAAGATGGTGAATGGATTTTATCGGCGTGAAGTTGACACTTGACACACCTACGGACATAGACAACACAATCCTCTTCCATAGTGGGCCAATAAAAGCCTTGGCGAATGATCTTCTTGGCGAGCATCTGACTATTCACGTGGCCACCGCACACACCCGAGTGCGTCTCCTCTACAAATTTCCAAACCTCATCGTCACCAAGATATCTTAACAGAATACCAGTAAGGCTCCTCCTATAGAGTAGACCTCCAACCAATGTATATTTCTGAGCCACCCTTCTTATGGCTTTCTTGTCCTCTGTGGTGGCCCCTTCAGGATAAGACTGATCTTGGCAGTATTTGATGATTTCATAGAACCATGGTTTCGCTTCATCAGCCAGTTCTTCTTCGGCCTCTGCCAGCATGATTTCCCTCTTCTCAAGGATATCTTCCTGCAGGATCTTCCTTGCTATCCTGTCTTTGATGTTTACGTAGGAAGCTTCATCGATTGCAGGGGCGTGAAGTTTGTAGATGGAAATGGACTCAGACCATCTTCCTAGAGGGAACCTTATGGATGATGCCAACGAGGCGAGGGCATCGGCGAGAATATTCTGATGACGAGGGACATGAACAAAGATCAGTTTGGTGAACAGTTTGGCAAAGGCATCAGTGAGTTCTTGGTATGGCTTGAGTTTGGGATCGCGAGTGCGATATTTAGTGAGCACCTGGCGAAGGATGAGTTGACTATCACCTACGACTCGCAACTGAGTGATACGAAAAGAATGAGCGAGTTCTAGGCCAGCTAGAAGAGCTTCATATTCAGCTATATTATTGGTAACTGGAAATTAGAGCTGGTATGCCAATGGGAATGTGAGGCCTTCAGGCAACAGGAGGGCGACGCCGATTCCTCTCCCTTGAGAATTCAGAGCTCCATCAAAATATAGTATCCACATTGGCTCATCTGATTGGTTGACGGACATTAGTTCCTCATCTGGAAACTCTGATTGGACGGGATCGAACTTGGGAAGAGGATGGTGAGCGAGATGCTCGGCTATGGCATAGCCTTTAATCGCCTTTTGTTGGATGTAGGTGATGTTGAACTGAGAGAGAAAACTTTGCCAGCGTGCTAGCCTATCCGTAAGGACGGCTTTCTCCAGAAGGAATTTGATAGGATTCATTCGAGCAATCAAGTGGACCTCATGAGCCAAGAAGTAGTGCTTCAATTTCTGCACTACCCAAACGAGGGCAGCACATATTTTCTCCATGACGGTGTACTTCTGCTCACAGAGATTGAGAAGTTTGGACAAGTAATAGGTTGCCCGTTCCTTGCCTTCTTCATCAGCTTGTGCGAGGACGGCTCCCACGGAGTCATCTAAGACTGAGACGTAAAGGATCAGAGGTTTTTCTGGTTTGGGTGGAATGAGAACGGGTGGACTAGCCAGATATTCCTTCAACCCTTCAAAAGCTTTCTGACATTTAGAATTCCAGTGGAATTCTACTCCTGGCTTGGTCAACTCGTAGAGAGGTCTACACCTTTGTGAATGTTGAGACACAAATCGACGAATAAACTGTAACCTCCCGATTAAACCTCGGACTTCCCTCAATTCTTGGGAGGCGGCATATCCCTGATGGCCTTAGCTTTGTTGGGATCTATCTCGATCCCTCTTTTGCTCACAATGAACCCCAGCAATTTACCTGACGACACACCAAACACACACTTCTTCGGGTTCATTTTCAATTGGAACTCCTTTACCTCTGCAAGACCTTAGCTAAAACTTCTGGATGCTCCATCTGGTCCTTGATTTCACCAACAAGTCATCCACATACACTTCCAGGTATATGTGCATCATGTAATGAAATATGGCCATTATAGCTCTTTGGTAAGTAGCTCCAGCATTCTTTAACCCAAACGGCATGACCACGTAACAATATGTTCCCCAAGGGGTAGTGAATGACGTCTTTTCCTGATCTTCTTCTGCCAAACGAATTTGATTATATCCTGAAAATCCATCCATGAATGAGAGGGTTTCATATCATGCCGTGTTATCGATCAACACATCAATGTGAGGCAAGGGAAAATCATCTTTGGACACGCGCGGTTAAGGTCCCGGAAGTCGATGCAAATCCTGACTTTCCCATCTTTCTTCATGACCGGGACAATGTTCGCCACCCATTGAGGATAAAGGACGACTCTAATGAACCTGGCTTTGTGGAGCTTATCGACCTCTTCTTTCATTTTCAAAGCCATCTGAGGGTGGAAACGCCTTAACCTTTGTTTTACCGAGACGGACCCTGGTTTTAGGGTTAAATGGTGTTCGACCAAGGTTGAATCTAGACCCGGCATATCCTCGTAGCTCCATGCAAACGTGTCCTTATATTCCTTGAGAACTTAATTAATGCCTCTTCTTCAGAGGGTGGTAGGTTGTCACTTATGAGGATGATCCTAGGGTCTTCCTCAGTTCCCAAGTTGACTTCTTTGGTGGATTCTTCTACGGCGGTTGACGGCTCGTCGAATCTCCTCATTCCACTAGCGTATGCGCCCGCCGCATCCTCATATTCTTCACCCTCATCTTCAGTGGGGCATTCTTCATCCGTGATCTCGTAGACTCCATACCCTTCATCAAATGCACAGTCGCCCTCACATTCTATTTTCGGTAGCTGGATGGGATTTTCTAACAACTGGGGGATGGCAAGAAGGGCCTGACACCTGGCGGCCAAATCCAGAAGGAATCGACGAGGGATCTGCCTACCCTTGGATTTCTTCCTAGGTACTACCCTTGGCCTATCATTCCTAGATTGACTGACAATATTTACAGAAGAAGAGGAAGACGAAGAGGATGGTGTAGAATGTACAGGAGAAGACCCCTCAGAGGAGGGGTAGAAAAGGTCGCTCATCGGACCTTGGACGGGTGGTCCGCAGGGCGGTACGCACCCGTGGGAGATGTAGGAGGTTTCCTCAATGAAGATGTGTTGTTGGGGAGTTTAAAATTGACGTTTTTTTTTCGTTTTCATTTTGAATGACAAAGCAATGAAAAGAGATTGGAGGAGAGAGAAAAGTGGTTATGGCTAGAGGATTGTGAGGCTCATAGAGCAGATCATGGTTGAAGACCTGGCGCGGGTTGAAAAGCCCGCGTAGGTATGTAAACAGAGAAGGGGATCTGGGAAGATCATCAGATAATTGTCTGGCCCAGGAAGACGATATCAGCAAAGGTCGAGACGAGTGGATGGAGAAGATGGCAGCTAATGAGCCGTTGACAGTAATGTTGAGGACGGATGAAGATCCGTCGATGACAGGGTCCTTCTGGCGAGGATGAGGATAGTTTGGAACCTTGGCAAGAGTGGTAATATTCTCTGGTGTTCCGGAGATCAATGGCGATCCTTCAAGCTGCGGAGGCGAGAACATCCTTTCCAGTGCAACAGAAATGTCCCGTATGTCGAACCATTTGTTCCACTCGCATTCTGGATCTTTGATCTTGCCTCTTTTGGTGATCCTCGGATATTTTTCAGCCAAATATACAGCATGTGATCCCCCATATGCTTCTCGTGGGTGATCTCCCATCTGAACAACGGGCCCTCTGTTGAAGTGGTTTGATAGAGTCCATGTGAGGGGCTCCAATCGCCTTGAACGGTCCTTTGAAGCCTAGGCCAAACCTGCGGTTCGGCCTAATTTCCTTTGGCGGTTTGAGCCTACCCTGTAATTGTGCACCTAAACCTTTACCCTGTTGGTAGCCGATGTTCCTCATAATCTCCCACCCTTTGGAGTGAAAAGGGAGATATGATGTTGCGGTTGTCCTGACCGGCTCCTTTGGTGCTAGTGGAACGTGAGATGAATCACGTACGTCCAGTAGCGACAATATGGGTCGATGAGACGGCCAAACAGAGGGCAGAGAGGTGTTGATAGCATCCACTGTGTGAAGGACAGGTGTACTGACCACTTTAATAATCCTCCCATTGTAAGGAAACTTCAGGCACTGATGGTTGGTGGAAGGCACAGCGTCCATGGCTTCGATGTAAGGGCGACCCAGTATAGCCTTGAATGTGGGGTCCATGTCGAGGACATGGAATTCCGTGGGAATTGACATGGGGCCTAGTTCTGCCTTCAGAATAATCATCCCCTACGGCGGCCTTTTGCTATTGTCATAAGCCGTGACCGTGATCGAGGAAGGTCTTATTTGTTCCTCGTCGACCCCACACAACTGAAGAGTGTCCATGGAGATCACATTTATGGACGCACCCGTGTCCACAAGACACGGGTTTATGGATACCCCATTAATTTTTATTGAAATGCACAATGCATATTTCCGAGCTTCCTTGGGAGCGAGCTCGTAGTTGTGGAACATGATGGCCGGTTGTGTGTCTGTTGGGGTCAGGACGGTCGAAATCTTCTCCACGGGGAGGTCCTCATTAACCATGACCTTTTGAAGATATTCCATCAAGGCTGCCTGGTGGATGTGGATCTTTGAAGTAGCTCCAGGATGGAGATCCGAGCAGGTGTCTTGTCCAAGTGTTTCAATAGATCATACTGTGTTCCAGGGATAGCTCTTTCTGGTTGTTCTCCATCATCCTTCTCTGGCTGAGATTGCTCAGGATTCTGACTGTTGTGGGGGAAAACCCTGTGGAAAATCCTTCCACTCCGGAGCACCATTGCCTGCGGCTTTTGTACCTCTGTGGGGGTAGCAGTGGGTTTTAACAGGGATTTGAGGGGTAGCGGTGGAGGAATGGTTGATGAAGCAGGGGTGACGACGGGAGCAGGGATTCTGATGAGGGGTTTGTTAGGTGGAGGCATGGTGGAGGTAGAGGGGATATCGCGCGGATTATGAAGGATAAGGGGTCTGGAAGGCGGAGGTGGAGACGAAGTAGAAGTGGGTAGGGCTTGAAGCGAGCAATGATTTTGAGGTGGGTGATGGTTAATGAGTGGTTTTGAAGGCATTAGTGGTGATACGGTGGAGAAAGACGGGGTTATGTATGGTTGACGGATGATAAGGGGTTTAGAAGGCGTAGGGGTAAATGTGGTAGAGGTGGATGGTAAAGTGGGGGAGTGGGAGAAGATGAGAGGGTGTGAAGGCGTAGTGGAGAGTGTCGGTTGATAGGGGATCGGGGTACGGATGAGAGGGCGTAATGGTAGTGGAAATGGTGAAGGCGATACTGACGCGGGTTGATGAGAGAGAGGTGCTACCCGAGCAAGGCAAGGGTGTTGCGTGATGATAGGATTGGCGGTAGAAAGAATGGAGGTACTTTCCTGGTGCCACACCTGCTCTCGCCCGACTTCCGGGAAGGAGGAGATGGGGTTAACCTGATGATTGGGCTGTTGGTGCTCCGGTAATGGATTCTGGATTATGCCCATGTCGGGCTGTTGTTGTGGGGCCTGCTGAGGCTGTTGTTGTTGTTGTGGTTGCTGCTGCTGCTGCTGTTGTAACTGCTGCTGTGGCCTATGAGGAGGTCTCCTAGCCTTAAGAGCGGCGACGTATCGTCTCATTTCATCCCAATCTATTTGATGTTCATCATTCATATCGTGGATGTAATCTTTGAAATGGAAGCAGTAATCTACTGTGTGTCCTGGCTGCCTGTGGTAGACGCAGTATTTGGAGGTATCAACATTCGGGGGCCACACGGGCCTTTCTCTGGGTAGGGCGAGTTGGTTTGATGCCATGAGGGCATTAAAAATGTCTGCTAAGGTTTCTGGCAATGGTGGATAGTAGGCTCTCTTGGGACCGACCGGCCTCCTTTGTTGCTGTTGGGGACCATAGTTCCCCGGGGGTGGAACTTGGTTGTACTGAAGCGGTGGTTGTTGTTGCTGAGGTTGTGGTTGTTGTTGCTGGGGTTGACGTAATGGAGGCATATTATCCTGGGGTGGATTATTTTGGGGTGGAGGACGAAGAGGGAAAGGACCTGGTTGGAGGGGAAGTCGGGGCATTTGTGGAGGCCTTGGGTTGACTGCATAGTTGGCATTGTTGACCGCACCCACTTGCTCATTTGTCACGACCCCTTCTGTGGCTCCGCCCGGGACACCAGCGCCTATTTTTCTGACCACTTTGGGCTTCGGCGACTCAAACATGTTCATAATGGGGGAGTCTTTTAACTGGGTTTGGATGTACCGGGCCCTTTCATAGAGTTCCTCCATTGTAGTAAGTTTATTCATGGCCAGGACGTGTCTGAACTGTGGGGTTGCATTAGACACAATCATCTTCACTTGTTCGGGCTCGGAGAGGGTATCCCTTATTCTTTCGCCAGAGACCTCCATCTATCAGCATAGCGGACAAAATCATCATCGGGCTTCATCTTTTCGGCCACTAGGTCGGTAATGGAGAGTGAGGGACCGACCCTATCCCTATATTTCTGCAAGAACCTTCTCTGGACTATTTCAAAATTCTCGGCCTCGCGGGGCTCCAAAGAATAGAACCACTCTAGCGCGGGACCATCCAATGATCTCCGAAAGAGGTATGCCAGGGACCTCTGATCGTTTTGCCAATAGGAGGATTCATACATGAAATCCTTGAGGTGAATGAAGGGGTTGCCGGTACCATTGTATCTGCGGTACGTGGGCATTTCGGAGGGAGGAAGATGAATGACGGGAAGGATTGGCAAAGCAACCTCCGGGGTGGCTTTCACGTCCACCATCCTTCTCAGATTTTGAAACTGCTCGTCCATACGATTGAACCTATTGAGGAGCGATTGGGCGAGCTCCTCTGGAGGTGAAGGTGGCACTTGCCACTGGGGGAGAAACTGTCTCCCGGAGACTTGAGGGGGGAACCCCGAATGAGAGGGAGCTGTCGGACCGCCGACAGTTGGCCCCTGGCTGAAGCGGTATGTGGGGAACAACGGGAGTTTGAGATTGTGACGGGAACTGGAATGAGGGTGGTTGTTGGCTCGCTTGTCCTTGAAGCGAGGGAGACTGGATGGCTTGCGCCAATGAAGGAGATGGAATGGCCTGCACGGACTCTTGGAGAGGTGCGATGGCCGGAGTTGATTCCTGGGGCGTGGGGGAAACAGATTTCCCCTTCAGAATGGCCTGGAAGGCCCGGAGCTGTTCAGAGGTAAGCTCCGTGTTGGCGAGGACGCCCAGTAAGGAAGAGATATCCTGTGGTGGGGACGTGTCCCCGGTATAACCTGCACCTCATGCGAGGGCTCATGAGAAGGACCCGAGTCCATAGCATAGACTCGCGGGTCGGCTGACAAACCACGACTAGGGTGGTTCTCCTCAAAAGACTCGTGAGCCATGCTCACAGTTTTCCCAGAACGTAAAAACATACACTAGCAAGCAGGTAGCAGAGATTATCAAACAAGTGGATGCCTTTACGCCTTTTTTGTGTTTTGATTTTGATGATTTTTTTGTGTTTTTAGCGAGATCCGAAGTTCACACAAAATAGGGACCCTAGTTTATTTTTGTTTCACCGCCGTGTCAGCTAGGGTCTCTCGTCTCACCACGAATGAAATGACTAACTCCGGGGAACTTCAATGGTACAACCAGCCCAGTGAACGAAGAGGAGATTCTTCGATGTCGGGGACTTACGGAGGTCCCAGTGTAGGAGATTCTAGTCCGTTGAGAGGAATTCCCAAACGGAGAGTCCTTCCTTCACCGGGAAAGGGTGATCCTCAAAAAAATGAAGAAAGGATAGAAAAGAGGGATGGATGCATGCAATGAAATGCTGACAGAGATATGGAGTGGGAAAACAACAGAAATAACAGACATATAATAAACAAACAACCAATCACAACTGACAGTGCTGCCGTGAGCACAACGGGGGCGCTCGCGGGCGCCAAGGTGGAGAGGCACGGATGGTGCCGAACTTGCAAGGGTAGCCGAAAGGAAGCAGTAGAAGTCCCACCGTGATCGCCAATCTGTGAGCGACGTCACGCGGTTCGGGGTGCGGAGAAGACGCGGAGCGCGCGGGCTCCTTCTTTTGTTTGCTGCAACACAGAAATAAGAGAAGAGAGAAGGGGCCACCACGGGAGATTGCTCCGGCGGGGCGAGCGGGATAAATGTAATATAGCAAGATATGGGGGTTAAACGGCCATAGCGGGAAGTGACTCGCCGCGGCCTCGGGGGGACGGGAATGGTGCAGAAATTAAATAGCAAGAATTGAAACGGACATTGGGGAAGTGACTCGCCGCGGCCTCGAGAATATGAGCAGATAAAAATATAACAGAATATACGAAGAATATAAAGAGCGGGAATTTAAACGGCCATTGGGGAAGTGACTCGCCGCGGCCTCGAGAACATGAATAGATAAGAATATAACACATAAGAATGGAAATTTAAACTGCCATTTGGGAAGTGACTCGCCGCGGCCTCGAGAACATGAATAGATCAGAATATAACATATAAGAACGGGAATTTAAACGGCCATTGGGGAAGTGACTTGCCGCGGCCTCGAGAATATGAGCAGAATATAACAGAATATAAAGAGAATATAAGAACGGAAATTTAAACGGCCATTGGGGAAGTGACTCGCCGCTGCCTCGAGAACAAGATGTGATCGCCAGGGGCCAAAAGACCCCAAAATAAAGAAAGTGATCGCGCCTACCTCAAGAGCGGGAGATGGCGGGTTGCTTCTTCCTCCCCCTTCGGCCGGCCGACGGAGAGGGCTTTCCTTGGGTACCCTTGCAAAACAGTAGACAATAAACGAATGGAATTAGAAAATGGCAGTGTAGTAACAATTCCTTGCAATAAAAGTAACGAGATCGTGACCTGACACACACCTGGTTGGTGTGATTTTAAATGCCTCTCGGACTCGAGTAGGAGGAAAATGCGATGATGAATGCAAGAAGTATGCAAGAGACGGCGCCCTTATGTAGGGAGATAGAGGATGTAGTATGATGAATGTAAAGAACTATGGAGAAAAAGGGGAAGAAAAGGCTTATTGGAGGAGCCGAGGGTGAGATCCGGCGGAGCTCCGACAGCGTGGGGACGACGTGGAAGCACGATGGATGAAGATGACCTTCCTCTCGCGAGCGTGGGCACCCGAGAAGCCGGCAGAACCTCCACCTACAAAAGACCCCACGGGTTAGAAATGACTCCGGTAGCCTCTGGGCTCCGGCAGCCTATCGGATCTCTTAGAAGCTCTTCCAGAACTGAGGGGGTGGGCCTCTATTTATAGGGCTCCGGAGGGTGGAGGCGTCCAGGACCCTGGACACCTCCATCAGGGCCGAACTAATATTTTATTCTATTTTTATTCATTTTTTTCGAATATTTTTGTGGAGGCGTCTAGGGCCCCGGACGCCTCAAACAGGTCCACCGAACCCCACCGACGGCCGCACGCGGTTTGACACAACGCGTGGTTTTGTGAGCGGCGCCTCGTGATTCAGAAATGGGCGCGTCCAGCTGGCTGGAGTCTCCATAATTTGGCTTTTTTCACACACGATAAACCGTTGTTCGGTGGGTGGCGCCCGTGAGGGAGTTGATGGAGGCGTCCAGGGTCCTGGACGCCTCCAAGAAAATATTTTTTATTATTTTTATTTTGTTTTTTATGCCAAAGTTGGCACATTAATTTTTATACTTGTTTTTATGGAGGCGTCCAGAGGTCTGGACGCCTCCATTAATATAATATTTTTTTATTTTTTGTTTTGTTTTTATGCCAAAGCTGGCATTTTATATTTTTTATACTTGTTTTTATGGTGGCGTCCAGGGTCCTGGACGCCTCCATTAATATATTATTTTTTATTTGATTTTGGGATGTGAAAAATAAATTAAAAGAATGGGGGCGTCCAGGGGCCTGGACGCCCCCATAAAGACCCACCCGGGTCCCCAGTTCAGGCGTTGGTGGCTGCCCGGTAGACACCCTTCCTGGTTTCGGAACCTCTGATGCGTCCGACTGGTGTTGATGCCGTTCGAATGCCGTGACGAGACGATTCCGGATGCCGAAAAAGGCAGAAGAAGACCCAAGAAAAGGAAGCACTTAAGAGATTCGAAATGCGTAAGCCGTTGCGGGGCGTCGTATAGTAATATGAGACTTTCTCAGGAGACGTCAGGAATGGTGTGTCTACACCGAGCAGGACTTCGCATTTCTGGATGAAGCCAGTGATATGCATATCTCCGACCTTATCAAGGTAGACATTGAAGTAATACTTCTGGTATACCTTGTCGGGAAGTATGTTAACAGCTGCCCCTGGGTCTATTAGAATTATGTTTAGCTGCTGGCTATTTAGTTGCCCCCTCATATATAAGGGTCTATTATGGCTGGTGGTAGGCAGCAGCATATCTTTTTCAGTGAAGGCTACATTCGCCCCTGGCAGTGTCTCGGCCAGACAAGCTTCGTATTGGGCTAGCATCTGCAAGGCGGTGATATTCGCCTGCCGGGTCTCTTCACTCAGGGAGAGGATTTCTCAAACAGTGAATCCTTCTGGGAGCTTCTTCAGTAATTTAACGACCCGGCTTCCTGCTCGGACATTGGTTAGCTTCATTTCTTCTACCCATCTTGGCTTGGAAGATCCTTGTACCGCAGCCCCTAATGGACCTGCTTCGTCAGATTCTGAGTCTACACCATTTCGATGGGTGTCATCCTTTTGTTGCCCCCTGTCGCCCGTAGTCGGACCGGGCCTATCTTCATCTGGAGTACCAGAGGGTTGTTGAAGTTGCGGGAGAGTACCCTCGGCTGCAGGGCTGGCATCCTGACATGGCTGCTTGCCCTTGGACATCTTCAAAAATTCGAGGAAGGAAGGGACACCGCTACTGCCCCCACTCTGGTTATATAGCCCCGGTGGAGGAGGGATTTGGACTCCCTTGACCTCTGAAGGAGGTATTTTATAGGGTTGCTCCCCTCTAAAAATAATGTTGTGATTAGCGGGCGGCTGGCAGCCCGATTTTCGACCTGACCGAGTTGCATGGTAAACGGTCGCGGCTTCGGCCTGGCTTGCCTCGGCCGTGGGTGTAAAGCATATCTCCTCCGCATCTTCCTCATTGGACAAGTTGAAAAGGGTAGACAGGGTGTTGTAGGAGAGCACTATCTCCTTCTTGGCCTTACAGGCCTTTCTTTTCTTCTTTTGCTTTTTGTTGTCTTTGGCTGGCACCTGCCCCCAGAATAGATTATCATCCCTTTCCGTTGCTTTGTTAGTTTCCTGCTCTAGTGAGAGCTACTCTAGCTCTTGCTATGGGACATGGTCCCCAATCAACAAGGGCTTCAGTTCGGGCTGTTCATATTCATCTAGCCCATTTATGTAGTCTTGAAGCCGCCGAGCCTCCAGACTGATCTCTTTGGCTGCCGGCAACAGAGTTTGTCTCCTCCGGTTGTGGGTAGGTATTCAGATTACCGCAGGCGGGCTAGTCCACATTAATGCTGGCGTCGGAGGGGTAGTCCTCGGTGTGATGCTGCGAACATGTGCCCCCGCCTTCAGGCGAGGCACAGCCTTCTTCTTCATTTTTTTAGGGACATGCTGCCATCCCTGTTGTTCTTTTATCAGCGTCAGGAATCATGCTTTATAAGTGTGCTGAGTACTAGCTTCCGCCACTTCCTCGGGTGATGCCTGATATAAGGAGATCATGTTGGCTGCTGCCCTCCTTGGAGGCACTACATGGAGTTGCGGAGGGTCAACTCTGTACTCCCCCAATTCTATTTCTTTTTTCTTATCATGCCTTCAATGACATCTTTGAATATAAAGCAATCTTCAATTGGGTGCCCTAGCATCTGATGGTAAGGGTAGAATCTCAGACTGTCTCTTCATTTCAGGTCCTCAGGCCATCTGGGCTCAGGCAGGGTGACCTTGTCATACTGGGTGACCTAGTCAAAGAGAACCTTAGTCTTCTCCTTTGGGAAAGAGTAGGCTTTCTTCATCTTATCCCTAAGGGAGGGACCCTCTTTCTTTTCTTCCGTTTTGTCAGGCTGGGGCTCAGCTGCCTTCTTGCCTTTATCTCTCCGCTGTTCAAACGCCTTGATGTCAAGGGTGTTTGCTTCCTTAGGTGTTGAGCTCCGATCTGCTGCCTTTGCCTTTTACGTGGTGGTAGTGGTTGATGTAGGGACGGGCCTTGCCAGAAAAGCTTCGACTTCGGCCACCACATTATTCAGTCGGTCAAATGACCGGATTTCCATACCAATCATCTTTTCCAGGACCTCCCTCCTGAGGTTCTGCTTGCAAATCCATACAGCGTCCTCCTGATGTGGGGGCCGCTTGCATCTCATTCCGAGGTTCCTCCACCTCTTAATATATTCAAGGGCTGTTTCATCTGCCCTTTGTCTTGTTGAGTAATGTTCAGTCGCTATGACCTCCCTCTCAGTGACATGAAATCTTTCTCTGAATTTCTTTTGTATGTCCGGCCAATCGCTGATTGACCTGGCCGAAAGGCTGGAATACCATTCAAATGCGAGCCCGGTTAATGAGGACTCAAAAAATTTTAGCAGATATGACTCATCTGTGGCTAGGTCGCCCATGATGGTCATGTAGTATGCAATATGCTCTTTTGGGGACCCCTTCCTGTTGAACTTGTCGAATTTGGGTAGTTTGCTAATCCCCGGGGGAAGTCGCTTAGCTACATGATGAGGCGGGTATGGTACCCAATAAGCAACAAATGTGACATAGTCACCTTTATTTCACTCAGAGAGCTTTAATTCAATCATCCTCTCCACCATCAATCTGTTCACAATGGTTGGATCGACTGGCTCAGGGTAGAAGTGTGTTGGCTGTAGGTACGGGGTGACCATGGTGGTTGCCTACGACGGAGGACGCAACAATGGTGGTGCCTCATGCACCTGAGGCAGTACCGGTGGCAACGACGGCTGATGTGGGCACTGCTGGATAGCCTCTTCACTGTGCTCCACCAGCTGAGGCAGAGTGTATATTGGCGGAAGGTCGCACGGGTTGACAACCCCCTGCGACGATTCACCCTGCATCTCAGGTTGTTTGGAGGATGAGGTTTGCTCTGATCTCTCATGCAATTGTTTCTTTAGAAGCTCTATCTCCTACCAGTATTGTTGTAGTAGCATCATCAATGATGGGTCCATAGTTGTTGTGCTAGTGGTGGCTTCCACTGCTTCCCCTGAAGCGCCTTCAGGCGAGGTGTTCAGCAAAACCTCTTCATCTTCAGTTGTTATCACATTTGCGGTGAGGGTAGTGATTTCTTGAGACAGCATTTGCTCTCCTCTTGCCGCCCTCAGCATTTCCCTCGTGGCTTCAGTTCTCCTGGTATTCGACCCTGGCCTCTCGGCCAATCGGACCAATTCTTCGGGCTCCTCAGCCAGACACCTGTATCTGCTGGCCATCCCGGCCATATTGCAAGCGAAGACTCGCATTTCTCTTCTTTGTTTGTAGACTCTCCCCCTTGTATGGCCGGAGAAGGTCAGTCTTTCGAATACATAAGTTCTTCTTCTGCCCTCCTACTGGGAGGGGCTTCATCGGCCTCGTAATCTGGGCCGTCTTCATATTCATTGTCGTCAACAGACGACGCCATTCCTTTTTCTTCTTCTTCAACTGCCATTGGTAGGCAGTCTTCTTCTACGGCAGCGGCTACTTGGAGCAGTCGCTGCTGGCCCAATGAGGGGTTGCCGAGACACCTGAAGTAGTTCCTGACCATATTGGTCATCTCTTCTTGACCCCGCCCTTGGTGGAGGACCGAGGACAATGGTTGACCTCCTATCGGAGGGATGTAAGCTAGTCGGGCTCTCCCGACAAGTTGATCAAATCTTTTTTCCCATTGAAGGGATATTGGCTTGTCGGGCACAGGCCCTGGGGGTAGCACGGCGTTGAGGGTCCACGACCATTTCATCTCTTCTTGGGGCCAAGCCCCTTTCATTCCTCCTCTCTGCCCTAGCAGACTTGGGGTCGTGGCGAAGAGGATGGCTCTTCTTAGGAACTTATACCTGCTTGAATACTTTCGGCCTTGGGGCTAGCTCTCTTCGGCCTTGTCGGCCAGCTTTTTCTTTCTCAGCTCTTCTTCTGGACAGGGCCTGGAAGGAGTTGCAGGTTGGCACAGCAGGGACCACCCGATCGGGGATCACTTGGGCATCGCATCCATCTAGGAAAACGTAGACAACGTCGATCAGAATAGATTTTCCGGACACTGACAGCCATCCGGTGATGGGAGCAATGGCTCTTCTTCGGGAGTTCCCATGGTGGCGACCTCCAGGTTTGTTGTAATAGGCGGGGCGAGCCCCGCGAGCTACATGGTGGACCATGCAGCTTGCTAATTGGATCCGGCCTAATGGCAGGCCTCTGTAGGTTCGGGTATCAGCAACCCAAGGCTTCTCGCTGACGTTCTTCCCAGTTATTTCTGGAGCTTTGACCTTCAGCATGTCGGTGAAGGCTACACCCAAGAAATTGGGGAAGCTGACCACTGGTGGGAAGGCGCCAAAAACGGTTGGTACCGCCAGGTACCAACAAGCAGCATGGCTAGCCACGATCGCGGGGCCAAAAGTTAACGTAGCGAATCCAGCAACCATTGCTATTTCCTGCGAGGATAGAAACAAAGAAGCAATCAGCATTCCTTGGGAAGGCCGAGGGGCCCATTTATCTTGGCAAAGAGATGAAGGGAGACTGAGTCCCACCGGGCGTGCCAGCTTGTGGGGAAGGGGGAAATTATTTATTTGATTTTGATTTATTGTTTGATTTATTCGTTTATTGCGTGGGCTTGCCAGTCACTAAGTGACAAGTTTATTGTGCGCTCGATCTGACATGGTCAGATGAAATTTAAGTCCGTGTCGGGACCGACAGTCCGTCATATCATAAAGGTTATGACATTAATTGCATCCTCCGAGAAGAAGGAAAACCCTTGATTAATTACCAGGATAGTGGGCCCTCGGGGCTGAATGGGTATAAACATAAGTAGGAGTAAATCGTCATAAGTCTAAAAACACGGATATGCAACATTGAGCAGACATTCATGTATATGAAGATGCATAGCAGAAACAAACCCGAAACAACATGCGGCCGGGAGCCAGCAAATGATTCTCTTTGTTGATTAATTATGGGGTATCCATGAATTAAGTGACATAGGGAAATGAGGGATGAATGGGTTGGTAGAAGTATGAGTGGAGGATTAAAACGGCGTGGGGTTTGGTATATACTAATCCAGCGCGAAGAAGCGTAGGGATAGGTGGTTAAACGGCACGGTCCCGATGAGGTTGTAAACGGTGCAGAGGAGAGAGGGGTGCACCGAATAAGGCCGCGCCAGTTTAGGGCCAATGGGGTTGAGATGGGTTTTGAGTGTAGAGTTAAAACGGCGTGGAGGGGGTCGGCTCCGGACTAGGGCGCGCTGGATCTAGAGCACTCCGATTAGGTGTAGAACTCTGACCTTTTGAACTGTTAAGTTGCAATGTGATTGTGTTTAGCATTTTGGTGTTAATTAAGATTGATTAATGAATGAATTCAAGTTCTAATTGTCTTGCAGACATGGCAAATCAAGACTTGTGCAAGGTTCCTACTCAAACATAGTCTATTCTCAGTTCAAAGTAGCTTACAGCTCTCAGAGCTAAGGTTCCACAGTGATTTAGCCTACGTATTCTGATAAAAGTTTGGCAGCACCTCCCCATACCTAGAGGGTTGTGGGTGAGAAGTGGAGACATTCCCACATAAACTGGGGTAAGCTTCTTAAAGTTGGGAAGCCAAACGGTGACCGGCGGGCCCAGATGGATGGAAACCCCGAGGGCTAGCCTACGAGGGGCACCAATATTTCATGGGCCAAAGGTAATGTACAAAGGGACGGCCAGAATGGGAGGAAATCTTGAGGACTTGCCTACAAGAGGTCCCTTACCCACAGCCACCATCATTCCTAGAGGAATGTGGATTTAGTGTCGGATCGGAAGATCCTTTTCTATTCACCTTAAATGGCTTATAGGACTCCACGCCACAGGAGGATGGGGTCTTATAACCTTGCAGTGATTAAAGAGGAAAGGACAGCATGAGCATGCGATGGGGAATGTTCCCCCTCCCCGGTCGGTGAATCGTCACTGTCGAATGAAAACACGATATTCACATTAGGTCATCAATCTTGCCCATGCAACTGGGATGGGGAACAGACCACATTGGGCGACTCTTCCCCCACCCTTATCGGGCTAAAGAAATCGTAGTGATGCATTACTCATCCACTACACCATTGCCAATAGGTTAGACATAGAAGGAGGTTGATTAGTTAGCATTTAGAAGTTAGCCGTGAGGCGGTAAACCAACGAGATTGTAAGGAGCAAATGCTCGAGCAATTTGCAGGTGGTATGTGGGAGACTAACCATGCTGGAAGTCTCCACGCCCAGATTGTAGGGCGGCCCTATTCCCTCCAATTCATAACTATGAATGGAGAGACGGTGGGGAGCCAATCCCGGGGTTGAATGGAGATGCACATATGTATGTGTCTCCGGCGGTGAAACCCACAATGAACACACGACATATTCGACATAAACAATCCACTGAGAGATAGAGCCCTGGGGAGGGGGGATAATACTAATGTAGCCCTTGGTTAACCTAGGGCACAGAATCAAACGAAGGTAGCGGGCGGTATGACAATAAACGCAACAGAGAAGGCGTATGGACTCAAGCATTCATCAATATTCTCATTCATACCCAGATGCCATCACATAGCTAAAAGGGGGTAAACCCCAAACGAAAATGAGCAGACGCGGCTTGGCGTTGTCACACAGGCGCCAACCGATTACATTGCCATACTGGGGGAGGAAGAGAAAATACAAGGAGCAAATCTTAAAAAGAAAAGAAAAGTTTAATAGGGAAAGGACTGCAGGCTCATATCATCGCCCGTTTCATTACATTGCCCAGCAGAGCTATTAGCAGAAAAAAAAGGGAAGAAGAAAGTTGTTGATCTCCGCGTAGCCACCTCTGTTCTTCATGGCGGGAACAGAGTATCGGAATCCTCTCTCCCTCTCCTCACTCTAAACCTCTCTCCTCTGTTGAAGAACGGTGGTCGATCGCTCAGGGCAACTTCTCTAAGCTTTTCTTTTTCCCCAAGATTCTCCCCTCAGATCCCCCTTTTCTTTTCTCACCACGCTCTGTATGTCTTCATCTCTCTCTTTACCTGCTCCGAATGTCTCTCTCTTATGGGCCAAGCAAAAGTTGACTCCATCCGGCGCAGGGGAGTGGAGAGTGCGCCTGTCACGCCCCGAACAAGGCGGAAATAACGGGACGTACAGTTAGAGACACGCTGGCAAGAGAGAGAACTAATCTAAAATAATACACAAGTGCTACAAGATGGAAATACTAAATGATCATTTACAAACCACCACTGATACAATAACCTCATGTTCAACTTAATACAACTGGAATAATCAATCACTAAAGCTCAATAACATGACTGAGACTAAATGCTCTCCAAAACACAACTAAAAGTAAGATAACACACTACTAACACACTAGAACTGATACACTCAAGACATCACTCCTGCCCTTCCCCATCGGTAAGCGCGTCACCTGAACAGCCTGGAAAAGGGGGAAAACACAACTATGAGCTGACGCTCCGTAGGAAATAACAGACAGGTATAAGTGATTAACAGTTTAATTACATTTTAAAATGTCATGCTACAAATGATAAAAACAATAAAAAGATAACGATGATATCACGAAACAAAATTCAAAGATCTTGCAAGGTCAAGAAATATAATGAATAGAATGGTAAGACAAGAATTTACTACAGGAGATAACGATAAAAAGTTGGCCATATCAAGATAATTCAAGTCATGTCAAGCACGTATGTAATTTCATTTCCACGTCCAAGTAATCAGCAAGTAAAGTAACAACAAGTAGAGTATAGAACAGTGAAGAGTGGAAAGTGAAAAGTAGTAGAGAGTAATGTAGAGAGTAGTGGACAGTCCTAGATTTAACACATGTCAAGTACTGGTGCCAAATGTCACACCTAGTCATTCACCTCCCCGGGGGTACACGTAGTGTTCGGGCGCTCTTCCCAGGACTAGACCGAGCCCTTAATTGTTTGCCAGGCATTGATTTCTTTGGATCAAAGATCCCACGAATCTAGACTTCCACAGTTTATGGCCAGAATTCCAAGGTTTAAACTAAGTAGCAATAACAACTTCAAGTAGGAAAGAGATTCATTTCCAGAATTTCAAGGTAAGTATAATCATCAAGGAGATCAAAACCAAGTCACAACAAGAGTTAATCGTGCTGCGCTACTGTAAAACAGCAGCAATCAAACAAGCTAAACAACATATTAATCCTAATCACCAAGTTAAGATATCATGATTAACCATTATCATTTGTATTAGCCAAAGTGCCAACAAGCTAGAACAAGTTGTCACAGCGGTGAAATAGAATGCATTATCAGGGGTTTTAGTTACACCATTAATCATTAATTATGTGAGTTTCTATTTAACCAATGTAAGTGTTGTAATGGAGATGGTAAACATCGTGTTTTGTACTATGTTTGCAAGAAAGGACCAATGCAAATTTGAAATCAAGGGGGGTACATGAATAGGTCAATTGTTCTTCAAAAATATAATTTCAGTGGGTCTAAGTTAAATGGGTTGATTCCCCACTGATTCGGATCCATCTTCGAGTCGAAAAATGATGAAAATCGGGTTTCTGGTGTACGGGTCGACCCCTGGGGTCGACCCCTGAAAAACTGGGGTCTGGAAGCTGAATGGGTCGACCCCTGGGGTCGACCCCCACCATTTCCTTTAGATGGGTCGACTCCTGGGGTCGACCCCTACATTCCTGTGCAATGGGTCGACCCCTGGGGTCGACCCCCATGCAGGGAGCTGGATGGGTCGACCCTTGGGGTCGACCCCCATGCAGGAACAGGAGGGGACGACCCCTGGGGTCGACCCTCGGGCCTGCAGGGTTGCCCAGAAAACGGGTCGACCCCTGGGGTCGACCCCTGCAAGAACAGCAGCGGTCTGCACTTCCGGAAAACGTGAAATCTCACCCAATTGAGTTGAAATCAAAACCACATGATCTAGGAATATTAATAGACATTCTAGGGTCATAAAACTACAATTTTGAAACACGAATTGTTACAGAAATTGATTGAATCTCAACTTATATATGGTAATATCATGAAAACCCTAGTTCCTGACCTACTTCTACTAAATCATGCAATTCTCTTAACATACACAACGGAATTTAGGGCTTTTGGTGTCAAAAGAAAGCTGACTCGATTATGAATCCAACCATATATAATAT
This sequence comes from Amorphophallus konjac, assembly GCA_022559845.1. NCBI lineage: Eukaryota > Viridiplantae > Streptophyta > Magnoliopsida > Alismatales > Araceae > Amorphophallus > Amorphophallus konjac. The sequence continues at coordinate 195,062,223 of CM040128.1, read as the reverse complement.
GCTGCATGAAGATCAGGATACATGACTCAAAATTAGCCCGTAATCAAGCTCTGACTTAAAGGAACACTATATGAATCATGTTCTAGGTATGCTCTTACAAAATTTCGAAATTTACGAGGCATGCTCAATGGAATTTGGGGCTTTCTACGTTAAATGAAGGATAATAACATGCTGATTACTTCATGTAAGTTAATTAGAGTTTGGTTGTTAGATCCTACCTCAAATCGGAGAGAGAAAACTCAAACCCTAGAATGAAGAACACTTGGACAGCACCTTAGAAAACCCGTGATAACGCACTCCACACCTGATGAAAATTGGGGCTTTCAGTCCCAATGGATAGATCTCGACGAGATGAACAACTTGCTATACTCATGATCAAAATTTGGTTGAGAATTCCTACCTCAATCGATGGATCAAAGAAGGATGAAGGGAAGCCAACGGCCTGCTGACCCACCTCCACAAATCGAGCTAGATCTCCCCAGATCTGAAACTTCAGCGAACCCCACAGCAGCCAAAAGAAAGAAGACTCGTAGGGATTCATTTTGATAGCTCATAGAGCTTCTGGAGCCTTCGGAGTTGGGAGTATTCGCTGCTGCAAGCTACGTGTTTAGAAACGGCGCCGAAATCCTTGACTTGACCAAACTATGTCGGCATCACGTTTTGGCGCTAGGTTTACCTCAAATTGATTGAGGGTAAATGTTCCTTACATTGTGGCCTTCCATTTGCCACTGATTTCAGTTCATTTGGTTGAGTATTCGGTCGAATTTCGTGTTTTAATCTAAGGGTTAGGTATGGGTCAAAAGTGTGCACTTTTGGTTTTAAACTCTAAATAGATCTTACCACGGATTTACAATGGCTTAATGCCAGAAGGAAAAGTTGTTATCTACCTCGACCTTAACATATTTACTATTTTTACAGATTTTTCTAAGGTAGACGAATTTTTACTCATACTATTTCTAACGAATTAAATATTAATAAATCTGAAATTCAATTATTAATTCAATAAAATTCTATTCTTAATTAATAAAAGCTTAATAAAAAATATTGGGCTCAATTAAATAATTTGGGGTCTTACACCCTCCCCTACTTAAAGGAATTTGGTCCTCCAAATTCACTGCACTAAAACTGAGAGTAGAAAAAGATCGCTCACCTAGAATAGATCGGGATACCGCTTTTGCATAGTCTCTTCAGACTCCCATGTAGCTTCTTCGGTCCCACGCCGACTCCACTGAATCTTGACCATCGGTATCGAACGATTCCGGAGTTGCTGTTGCTTCCGGTCCAGAATCTTGACAGGTCTTTCCTCATAGGTCAAATCTTCATTTAGTTCAAAATCCACCTGCTGAATGATATGAGTGGGATCGTACACATATTTCCGCAACATAGACACATGGAAAACGTTGTGTACGCCAGACAAATGTGGTGGTAAAGCCAGTCTATATGCCACCTCTCCCACTCTATCTAGAATCTCGAATGGACCAATATACCTCGGACTCAGCTTGCCATGAATGCCAAATCTTCGGATCCCTCTCGTCGGAGAGACCTTTAAGAACACATGCTCGCCAACCTGAAATTCCAATGCTCTCCTTCTGTTGTCGGCATAACTCTTCTGTCTTGACTAGGCTACTTGTAACCGGTCTCGGATAACACGGATGTTCTGTGATGATTCCGAAACAAGATCTAGTCCAAGCCACTGTTTCTCACCTACCTCGTCCCAACACAACGGGGAACGACAACTTCTACCATATAGTGCTTCAAAAGGAGCCATCTGAATACTAGACTGATAGCTGTTATTGTAGGCGAATTCATTTAATGCCAAATGCTCACTCCAATTACCACCGAAATCAATCATGCAAGCTCGCAGCATATCTTCCACTATCTGATTGGTTCTTTCAGTCTATCCATCTGTTTGTAGATGAAAAGCAGTACTGAAATTCAGACGAGTACCCAAAGACTCTTGCAGTCCCTTCCAGAAATGTGAAGTAAATCTGGGGTCTCGATCAGATACTATATTCACTGGAATACCATGCAATCTCACCACTTCCTTTATATACAAAGCAGCCAATACATCAATCGTCCACTTGGACTTAATTGGTAAGAAATGAGCCGACTTTGTCAATCGATCGACAATCACCCATATCGCATCAAATCCACCACGAGTCCTAGGTAGACCCATAATGAAATCCATGCCAATGCTTTCCCACTTCCATTGGGGTATGTCGAGTGGTTTCAATTTTCCTGCTGGTCTGAAATGTTCGGCCTTAACTTGCTGACACACCAAGCATCTACTCACAAAATCTGCAACTTCTCTTTTCATATTCGGCCACCAAAAGGACCTTTTCAAATCTCGGTACATCTTAGTGCCTCCGGGATGAATGGTATATCTGGATCTATGAGCTTCCTCAAGAATTTTGTTCTTTATTATAGACTCATCCGGAACACAAGTTCTGCCTTTAAATAATAATCTACCATCATCGGCCAACATAAAGTCAGGTCTGCTGCTCAAGCTTCCCTTGATCTCTACCAACTCGGGATCATTATCTTGCAAGGACTTGATCTCTATCAATAATTCAGGTTTAAGTTGAATCTGAGTAATCAAGACCCGATCATTGTCGATATTAAGATCCAGACTAGATAATTGTTCCAACAATCTCCATTCTTGTAACATGAGATTTGACAATCTAGCTACCGGCTTCCGGCTTAATGCATCTGCCACAACATTACCTTTGCCAGGATGATACTCAATCGAGAAGTCGAAGTCTTTCAAGTACTCCAACCATCTCTGCTGCCTCATGTTGAGTTCCCTCTGAGAAAATAAATACTTCAAACTCTTATGATCTGAAAACACTGTAAAGGTTTCTCCATATAAGTAACGCCTCCATATCTTCAAAGCAAACACGACTGCAGCAAGTTCCAAATCATGAACAGGATAATTATCTTCGTGCTTCCTCAACTGCCTAGAGGAATAGACAATCATCTTCCCATGCTGCATGAGTACACAGCCTAAGCCAATACCTGAAGCATCAGTATAAACAACAAATCCTCCTTCACCAGAAGGTAAAGCCAAAACAGGTGCAGTAGTCAAACACTCCTTCAGGGTCTGAAAGCTTCGCTGACAATCATCTAACCAATCAAACTTATTCTCCTTGCGGGTTAATCTTGTCATAGGTACTGCAATCTTGGAGAAATCTTGAATAAATCTTCGATAATCACCTGCCAGGCCTAGAAAACTTCTAACTTCTGTCACACTGGTAGGTTGTTCCCAATTATTCACTGCCTCGACCTTCGAAGGATCAACAGAAATACCGTTCTTCGTAATGATATGTCCTAGAAAGGACACCTCTTGCAACCAGAATTCACACTTACTGAACTTAGCATATAGTTGATGATCTCTCAACAGTTGCAATGCCATTCTCAGATGCTCAGCATGCTCCTCCTCATTCTTAGAATAAATCAGGATGTCATCAATAAAGACCACGACCCATTGATCAAGATAGGGTCGAAATGCATTGTTCATCAACTGCATGAAAGCTGCTGGAGCATTCGTTAGACCAAAAGGCATAACGACAAATTCAAAATGACCATACCTGCTGCGGAAAGCTGATTTATAGATATCCTCCTCCTTAATCCGCAACTGGTGATATCCAGATCGAAGATCGATCTTAGAGAAATATTGAGCTCCCGCTATCTGGTCAAATAACTCGTCAATCCTCGGCAAGGGATATTTATTCTTGACAGTCTGCTGGTTTATTTGCCGATAATCAATGCACAACCTCATCGAACCATCTTTCTTCCTGACGAATAACACAGGGGCTCCCCACGGAGAAGTACTAGGATGAATAAAACCCTTCTCAAGCAATTCCATCAGTTGCTGCTTCAGTTCCCTCAGTTCCGCAGGAGACATACTATAAGGAGTCTTAGAAATAGGAGATGTGCCAGGAATAAGATCAATAGAAAAGATGACTTCCCGCTCAAGAGGAAGTCCTGGTAGTTCCTCTGGAAAGACATCAGGAAAATCTCGGACAACAGGAATGTCCTTGATCTCAATCTGTTGCTCAAGAGTTGCACAACAAAGGCTAGAAAAGCCTCACATCCACGTCTCATCAGTTTATCAGCTCGGAGAGCCGAAATAAGTGACACCGAGTTGTGATGCTTAACACCCACAAAAGAAAGTCTCGGGTGCCTAGTAAAAGACACGGAGCTAGAACTGTAGTGAACGGTAACCTCATATCGAGCCAACCAATCTGCTCCTAGGATTACATCATAATCCTTCATGTCCATGCAGACCAAATCTGCTGGTAAGTTCTGCCCACATAACTTGCCGATCACCGAGAGTTGCCTTGATAGAATCCCACCAAGTACGTGCATCATGTTCCAGTTGAAATGTGGACAAAAAGACACGCTCCTGGTTGGTGCATTGCATAACTTCAAAGATCCTCCCCATCTCATCTAGCCAGTGATCGGCTTGGTCAGGGTCGGTCGAACCCGCGAATCTAGGCGGATTCATTCCGCGGAAGTTCCGGTATAGATCACCGGTGCCATGCTGTGCTGCTCCTGCCTGAGCTACCTACTGAAGGGCCTGAGTAAGGCCTTGAACCGTACACTGCAGGTTCCTCCATTCAGCACGATCAGCTGCCATCTACACGAGAAATAGGTTACTTAGGTCCAATAAGATAGATATAGCACGATTAAGGAACGAACTTAACCAAAGTTCTACCCAATCTCACAGGTCAGGTCTTAAACTTTCACAAGGTTAGAGATCTAGTGCACCTAGACACGACCAAAACTCGGTACCTGGCGGAGGTAATCGGTCCGAAGACCACTCGCGCAAGTGTGCGACCTTTCCGATAGGCGTAGCCTAACGTTCGGACAACACCTTTTGATATACCGATTATTGGGATGCAATGCAAGAAAACCTAAAACTTAGGGAACCTAGGAATGTGAAACCTAGGGCTCTGATACCAACTAAACTGTCACGCCCCGAACAAGGCGGAAATAACGGGACGTACAGTTAGAGACACGCTGGCAAGAGAGAGAACTAATCTAAAATAATACACAAGTGCTACAAGATGGAAATACTAAATGATCATTTATAAACCACCACTGATACAATAACCTCATGTTCAACTTAATACAACTGGAATAATCAATCACTAAAGCTCAATAACATGACTGAGACTAAATGCTCTCCAAAACACAACTAAAAGTAAGATAACACACTACTAACACACTAGAACTGATACACTCAAGACATCACTCCTGCCCTTCCCCATCGGTAAGCGCGTCACCTGAACAGCCTGGTAAAGGGGGAAAACACAACTATGAGCTGACGCTCAGTAGGAAATAACAGACATGTATAAGTGATTAACAGTTTAATTACATTTTAAAATGTCATGCTACAAATGATAAAAATAATAAAAAGATAACGATGATATCACGAAACAAAATTCAAAGATCTTGCAAGGTCAAGAAATATAATGAATAGCATGGTAAGACAAGAATTTACTACAGGAGATAACGATAAAAAGTTGGCCATATCAAGATAATTCAAGTCATGTCAAGCACGTATGTAATTTCATTTCCACGTCCAAGTAATCAGCAAGTAAAGTAACAACAAGTAGAGTATAGAACAGTGAAGAGTGGAAAGTGAAAAGTAGTAGAAAGTAATGTAGAGAGTAGTGGACAGTCCTAGATTTAACACATGTCAAGTACTGGTGCCAAATGCCACACCTAGTCATTCACCTCCCCGGGGGTACACGTAGTGTTCGGGCGCTCTTCCCAGGACTAGACCGAGCCCTTAATTGTTTGCCAGGCATTGATTTCTTTGGATCAAAGATCCCACGAATCTAGACTTCCACAGTTTATGGCCAAAATTCCAAGGTTTAAACTAAGTAGCAATAACAACTTCAAGTAGGAAAGAGATTCATTTTCAGAATTTCAAGGTAAGTATAATCATCAAGGAGATCGAAACCAAGTCACAATAAGAGTTAATCGTGCTGCGCTACTGTAAAACAGTAGCAATCAAACAAGCTAAACAACATATTAATCCTAATCACCAAGTTAAGATATCATGATTAACCATTATCATTTGTATTAGCCAAAGTGCCAACAAGCTAGAACAAGTTGTCACAGCGGTGAAATAGAATGCATTATCAGGGGTTTTAGTTACACCATTAATCATTAATTATGTGAGTTTCTATTTAACCAATGTAAGTGTTGTAATGGAGATGGTAAACATAGTGTTTTGTACTATGTTTGCAAGAAAGGACCAATGCAAATTTGAAATCAAGGGGGGTAGATGAATAGGTCAATTGTTCTTCAAAAATATAATTTCAGTGGGTCTAAGTTAAATGGGTTGATTCCCCACTGGTTCGGATCCATCTTCGGGTCGAAAAATGATGAAAATCGGGTTTCTGGTGTACGGGTCGACCCCTGGGGTCGACCCCTGAAAAACTGGGGTCTGGAAGCTGAATGGGTCGACCCCTGGGGTCGACCCCAGCAATTTCTGAAGATGGGTCGACCCCAATTTCTGAAGATGGGTCGACCCCTGGGGTCGACCCCCACCATTTCCTTCAGATGGGTCGACCCCTGGGGTCGACCCCTACATTCCTGTGCAATGGGTCGACCCCTGGGGTCGACCCCCATGCAGGGAGCTGGATGGGTCGACCCTTGGGGTCGACCCCCATGCAGGAACAGGAGGGGACGGCCCCTGGGGTCGACCCTCGGGCCTGCAGGGTTGCCCAGAAAATGGGTCGACCCCTGGGGTCGACCCCTGCAAGAACAACAGCGGTCTGCACTTCCGGAAAACGTGAAATCTCACCCAATTGAGTTGAAATCAAAACCACATGATCTAGGAATATTAATAGACATTCTAGGGTCATAAAACTACAATTTTGAAACATGAATTGTTACAGAAATTGATTGAATCTCAACTTATATATGGTAATTTCATGAAAACCCTAGTTCCTGACCTACTTCTACTAAATCATGCAATTCTCTTAACATACACAACGGAATTTAGGGCTTTTGGTGTCAAAAGAAAGCTGACTCGATTATGAATCCAACCATATATAATATGCTGCATGAAGATCAGGATACATGACTCAAAATTAGCCCGTAATCAAGCTCTGACTTAAAGGAACACTATATGAATCATGTTCTAGGTATGCTCTTACAAAATTTCAAAATTCACGAGGCATGCTCAATGGAATTTGGGGCTTTCTACGTTAAATGAAAGATAATAACATGCTGATTACTTCATGTAAGTTAATTAGAGTTTGGTTGTTAGATCCTACCTCAAATCGGAGAGAGAAAACTCAAACCCTAGAATGAAGAACACTTGGACAGCACCTTAGAAAACCCGTGATAACGCACTCCACACCTGATGAAAATTGGGGCTTTCAGTCCCAATGGATAGATCTTGACGAGATGAACAACTTGCTATACTCATGATCAAAATTTGGTTGAGAATTCCTACCTCAATCGATGGATCAAAGAAGGATGAAGGGAAGCCAACGGCCTGCTGACCCACCTCCACAAATCGAGCTAGATCTCCCCAGATCTGAAACTTCAGCGAACCCCACAGCAGCCAAAAGAAAGAAGACTCGTAGGGCTTCATTTTGATAGCTCATAGAGCTTCTGGAGCCTTCGGAGTTGGGAGTATTCGCTGCTGCAAGCTACGTGTTTAGAAACGGCGCCGAAATCCTTGACTTGACCAAACTATGTCGGCATCACGTTTTGGCGCTAGGTTTACCTCAAATTGATTGAGGGTAAATGTTTCTTACATTGTGGCCTTCCATCTGCCACTGATTTCAGTTCATTTGGTTGAGTATTCAGGTCGAATTTCGTGTTTTAATCTAAGGGTTAGGTATGGGTCAGAAGTGTGCACTTTTGCTTTTAAACTCTAAATAGATCTTACCACGGATTTACAATGGCTTAATGCCAGAAGGAAAAGTTGTTATCTACCTCGACCTTAACATATTTACTATTTTTACAGATTTTTCTAAGGTAGTCGAATTTTCACTCATACTATTTCTAACGAATTAAATATTAATAAATCTGAAATTTAATTATTAATTCAATAAAATTCTATTCTCAATTAATAAAAGCTTAATAAAAAATATTGGGCTCAATTAAATAATTTGGGGTCTTACACCCTCCCCTACTTAAAGGAATTTGGTCCTCCAAATTCACTGCACTAAAACTGAGAGTAGAAAAAGATCGCTCACCTAGAATAGATCGGGATACCGCTTTTGCATAGTCTCTTCAGACTCCCATGTAGCTTCTTCGGTCCCACGCCGACTCCACTGAATCTTGACCATCGGTATCGAACGATTCCGGAGTTGCTGTTGCTTCCGGTTCAGAATCTTGACAGGTCTTTCCTCATAGGTCAAATCTTCATTTAGTTCAAAATCCACATGCTGAATGATATGAGTGGGATCGTACACATATTTCCGCAACATAGACACAAGGAAAATGTTGTGTACGCCAGAAAAATGCGGTGGTAAAGCCAGTCTATATGCCACCTCTCTCACTCTATCTAGAATCTCGAATGGACCAATGTACCTCGGACTCAGTTTGCCATGAATGCCAAATCTTCGGATCCCTCTCGTCGGAGAGACCTTTAAGAACACATGCTCGCCAACCTAAAATTCCAATGCTCTCCTTCTGTTGTCGGCATAACTCTTCTATCTTGACTGGGCTACTTGTAACCGGTCTCGGATAACACGGATGTTCTGTGATGATTCTGAAACAAGATCTAGTCCAAGCCATTGTTTCTCACCTACCTCGTCCCAACACAACGGGGAACGACAACTTCTACCATATAGTGCTTCAAAAGGAGCCATCTGAATACTAGACTGATAGCTGTTATTGTAGGCGAATTCAATTAATGTCAAATGCTCACTCCAATTACCACCGAAATCAATCATGCAAGATCGCAGCATATCTTCCACTATCTGATTGGTTCTTTCAGTCTGTCCATCTGTCTGTAGATGAAAAGCAGTACTGAAATTCAGACGAGTACCCAAAGACTCTTGCAGTCCCTTCCAGAAATGTGAAGTAAATCTGGGGTCTCGATCAGATACTATATTCACTGGAATACCATGCAATCTCACCACTTCCTTTATATACAAAGCAGCCAATACATCAATCGTCCACTTGGACTTAATTGGTAAGAAATGAGCCAACTTTGTCAATCGATCGACAATCACCCATATCGCATCAAATCCACCACGAGTCCTAGGTAGACCCATAATGAAATCCATGCCAATGCTTTCCCACTTCCATTGGGATATGTCGAGTGGTTTCAATTTCCCTGCTGGTCTGAAATGTTCGGCCTTAACTTGCTGACACACCAAGCATCTACTCACAAAATCTGCAACTTCTCTTTTCATATTCGGCCACCAAAAGGACCTTTTCAAATCTCGGTACATCTTAGTGCCTCCGGGATGAATGGTATATCTGGATCTATGAGCTTCCTCAAGAATTTTGTTCTTTATTGTTGACTCATCCGGAACACAAGTTCTGCCTTTAAATAATAATCTACCATCATCGGCCAACATAAAGTCAGGTCTGCTGCTCAAGCTTCCCTTGATCTCTACCAACTCGGGATCATTATCTTGCAAGGACTTGATCTCTATCAATAATTCAGGTTTAAGTTGAATCTGAGCAATCAAGACCAGATCATTGTCGATATTAAGATCCAGACTAGATAATTGTTCCAACAATCTCCATTCTTGTAACATGAGACTTGACAATCTAGCTACCGGCTTCCGGCTTAATGCATCTGCCACAACATTACCTTTGCCAGGATGATACTCAATCGAGAAGTCGAAGTCTTTCAAGTACTCCAACCATCTCCGCTGCCTCATGTTGAGTTCCCTCTGAGAAAATAAATACTTCAAACTCTTATGATCTGAAAACACGGTAAAGGTTTCTCCATATAAGTAATGCCTCCATATCTTCAAAGTAAACACGACTGCAGCAAGTTCCAAATCATGAACAGGATAATTATCTTCGTGCTTCCTCAACTGCCTAGAGGAATAGGCAATCACCTTCCCATGCTGCATGAGTACACAGCCTAAGCCAACACCTGAAGCATCAGTATAAACAACAAATCCTCCTTCACCAGAAGGTAAAGCCAAAACAGGTGCAATAGTCAAACACTCCTTCAGGGTCTGAAAGCTTCGCTGACAATCATCTGACCAATCAAACTTATTCTCCTTGCGGGTTAATCTTGTCATAGGTACTGCAATCTTGGAGAAATCTTGAATAAATCTTCGATAATCACCTGCCAGGCCTAGAAAACTTCTAACTTCTGTCACACTGGTAGGTTGTTCCCAATTATTCACTGCCTCGACCTTCGAAGGATCAACAGAAATACCGTTCTTCGTAATGATATGTCCTAGAAAGGACACCTCTTGCAACCAGAATTCACACTTACTGAACTTAGCATATAGTTGATGATATCTCAACAGTTGCAATGCCATTCTCAGATGCTCAGCATGCTCCTCCTCATTCTTAGAATAAATCAGGATGTCATCAATAAAGACCACGACCCATTGATCAAGATAGGGTCGAAATGCATTGTTCATCAACTGCATGAAAGCTGCTGGAGCATTCGTTAGACCAAAAGGCATAACGACAAATTCAAAATGACCATACCTGCTGCGGAAAGCTGATTTATAGATATCCTCCTCCTTAATCCGCAACTGGTGATATCCAGATCGAAGATCGATCTTAGAGAAATATTGAGCTCCCGCTATCTGGTCAAATAACTCATCAATCATCGGCAAGGGATATTTATTCTTGACAGTCTGCTAGTTTATTTGCCGATAATCAATGTACAACCTCATCGAACCATCTTTCTTCCTGACGAATAACACAGGGGCTCCCCACGGAGAAGTACTAGGACGAATAAAACCCTTCTCAAGCAATTCCATCAGTTGCTGCTTCAGTTCCCTCAGTTCCGCAGGAGACATACCATAAGGAGCCTTAGAAATAAGAGATGTACCAGGAATAAGATCAATAGAAAAGATAACTTCCCGCTCAGGCGGAAGTCCTGGTAGTTCCTCTGGAAAGACATCAGGAAAATCTCAGACAACAGGAATGTCCTTGATCTCAATCTATTGCTCAGGAGTTGCACAACAAAGGCTAGAAAAGCCTCACATCCACGTCTCATCAGTTTATCAGCTCGGAGAGTTGAAATAAGTGACACCGAGTTGTGATGCTTAACACCCACAAAAGAAAGTCTCGGGTGCCTAGTAAAAGACACGGAGCTAGAACTGCAGTGAACGCTAACCTCATATCGAGCCAACCAATCTGCTCCTAGGATTACATCATAATCCTTCATGTCCATGCAGACCAAATCTGCTGGTAAGTTCTGCCCACATAACTTGCCGATCACCGAGAGTTGCCTTGATAGAATCCCACCAAGTACGTGCATCATGTTCCAGTTGAAATGTGGACAAAAAGACATGCTCCTGGTTGGTGCATTGCATTACTTCAAAGATCCTCCCCATCTCATCTAGCTGCTGAAGGGCTTGGTCAGGGTCGGTCGAACCCGCGAATCTAGGCGGATTCATTCCGCGGAAGTTCCGGTATAGATCACCGGTGCCATGCTGTGCTGCTCCTGCCTGAGCTACCTGCTGAAGGGCCTGAGTAAGGCCTTGAACCGTACGCTGCAGGTTCCTCCATTCAGCACGATCAGCTGCCATCTACATGAGAAATAGGTTACTTAGGTCCAATAAGATAGATAAAGCACGATTAAGGAATGAACTTAGCCCAAGTTCTACCCAATCTCAGAGGTCAGGTCTTAAACTTTCACAAGGTTAGGGATCTAGTGCACCTAGACACGACCAAAACTCGGTACCTGGCGGAGGTAATCGGTCCGAAGACCACTCGCGCAAGTGTGCGACCTTTCCGATAGGCGTAGCCTAACGTTCGGACAACACCTTTTGATATACCGATTATTGGGATGCAATGCAAGAAAACCTAAAACTTAGGGAACCTAGGAATGTGAAACCTAGGGCTCTGATACCAACTAAACTGTCACGCCCCGAACAAGGCGGAAATAACGGGACGTACAGTTAGAGACACGCTGGCAAGAGAGAGAACTAATCTAAAATAATACACAAGTGCTACAAGATGGAAATACTAAATGATCATTTACAAACCACCACTGATACAATAACCTCATGTTCAACTTAATACAACTGGAATAATCAATCACTAAAGCTCAATAACATGACTGAGACTAAATGCTCTCCAAAACACAACTAAAAGTAAGATAACACACTACTAACACACTAGAACTGATACACTCAAGACATCACTCCTGCCCTTCCCCATCGGTAAGCGCGTCACCTGAACAGCCTGGAAAAGGGGGAAAACACAACTATGAGCTGACGCTCAATAGGAAATAACTGACAGGTATAAGTGATTAACAGTTTAATTACATTTTAAAATGTCATGCTACAAATGATAAAAACAATAAAAGATAACGATGATATCACGAAACAAAATTCAAAGATCTTGCAAGGTCAAGAAATATAATGAATAGAATGGTAAGACAAGAATTTACTACAGGAGATAACGATAAAAAGTTGGCCATATCAAGATAATTCAAGTCATGTCAAGCACGTATGTAATTTCATTTCCACGTCCAAGTAATCAGCAAGTAAAGTAACAACAAGTAGAGTATAGAACAGTGAGAGTGGAAAGTGAAAAGTAGTAGAAAGTAATGTAGAGAGTAGTGGACAGTCCTTGATTTAACACATGTCAAGTACTGGTGCCAAATGCCACACCTAGTCATTCACCTCCCCGGGGGTACACGTAGTGTTCGGGCGCTCTTCCCAGGACTAGACCGAGCCCTTAATTGTTTGCCAGGCATTGATTTCTTTGGATCAAAGATCCCACGAATCTAGACTTCCACAGTTTATGGCCAGAATTCCAAGGTTTAAACTAAGTAGCAATAACAACTTCAAGTAGGAAAGAGATTCATTTCCAGAATTTCAAGGTAAGTATAATCATCAAGGAGATCGAAACCAAGTCACAACAAGAGTTAATCGTGCTGCGCTACTGTAAAACAACAGCAATCAAACAAGCTAAACAATATATTAATCCTAATCACCAAGTTAAGATATCATGATTAACCATTATCATTTGTATTAGCCAAAGTGCCAACAAGCTAGAACAAGTTGTCACAACGGTGAAATAGAATGCATTATCAGGGGTTTTAGTTACACCATTAATCATTAATTATGTGAGTTTCTATTTAACCAATGTAAGTGTTGTAATGGAGATGGTAAACATAGTGTTTTGTACTATGTTTGCAAGAAAGGACCAATGCAAATTTGAAATCAAGGGGGGTACATGAATAGGTCAATTGTTCTTCAAAAATATAATTTCAGTGGGTCTAAGTTAAATGGGTTGATTCCCCACTGATTCGGATCCATCTTCGGGTCGAAAAATGATGAAAATCGGGTTTCTGGTGTACGGGTCGACCCCTGGGGTCGACCCCAACAATTTCTGAAGATGGGTCGACCCCTGGGGTCGACCCCCACCATTTCCTTCAGATGGGTCGACCCCAGGGGTCGACCCCTACATTCCTGTGCAATGGGTCGACCCCTGGGGTCGACCCCCATGCAGGGAACTGGATGGGTCGACCCTTGGGGTCGACCCCCATGTAAGAACAGGAGGGGACGACCCCTGGGGTCGACCCTCGGGCCTGCAGGGTTGCCCAGAAAATGGGTCGACCCCTGGGGTCAACCCCTGCAAGAACAGCAGCGGTCTGCACTTCTGGAAAACATGAAATCTCACCCAATTGAGTTGAAATCAAAACCACATGATCTAGGAATATTAATAGACATTCTAGGGTCATAAAACTACAATTTTGAAACACGAATTGTTACAGAAATTGATTGAATCTCAACTTGTATATGGTAATTTCATGAAAACCCTAGTTCCTGACCTACTTCTACTAAATCATGCAATTCTCTTAACATACACAACGGAATTTAGGGCTTTTGGTGTCAAAAGAAAGCTGACTCGATTATGAATCCAACCATATATAATATGCTGCATGAAGATCAGGATACATGACTCAAAATTGGCCCGTAATCAAGCTCTGACTTAAAGGAACACTATATGAATCATGTTCTAGGTATGCTCTTACAAAATTTCAAAATTCACGAGGCATGCTCAATGGAATTTGGGGCTTTCTACGTTAAATGAAAGATAATAACATGTTGATTACTTCATGTAAGTTAATTAGAGTTTGGTTGTTAGATCCTACCTCAAATCAGAGAGAGAAAACTCAAACCCTAGAATGAAGAACACTTGGACAGCACCTTAGAAAACCCGTGATAACGCACTCCACACCTGATGAAAATTGGGGCTTTCAGTCCCAATGGATAGATCTCGACGAGATGAACAACTTGCTACACTCATGATCAAAATTGGGTTGAGAATTCCTACCTCAATCGATGGATCAAAGAAGGATGAAGGGAAGCCAACGGCCTGCTGACCCACCTCCACAAATCGAGCTAGATCTCCCCATATCTGAAACTTCAGCGAACCCCACAGTAGCCAAAAGAAAGAAGACTCGTAGGGCTTCATTTTGATAGCTCATAGTGCTTCTGGAGCCTTCGGAGTTGGGAGTATTCGCTGCTGCAAGCTACGTGTTTAGAAACGGCGCCGAAATCCTTGACTTGACCAAACTATGTCGGCAGCACGTTTTGGGGCTAGGTTTACCTCAAATTGATTGAGGGTAAATGTTTCTTACATTGTGGCCTTCCATTTGCCACTGATTTCAGTTCATTTGGTTGAGTATTCAGGTCGAATTTCGTGTTTTAATCTAAGGGTTAGGTATGGGTCAAAAGTGTGCACTTTTGGGTTTAAACTCTAAATAGATCTTACCACGGATTTACAATGGCCTAATGCCAGAAGGAAAAGTTGTTATCTACCTCAACCTTAACATATTTACTATTTTTACAGATTTTTCTAAGGTAGTCAAATTTTCACTCATACTATTTCTAACGAATTAAATATTAATAAATCTGAAATTCAATTATTAATTCAATAAAATTCTATTCTCAATTAATAAAAGCTTAATAAGAAATATTGGGCTCAATTAAATAATTTGGGGTCTTACAGCGCCGGTTTAGTGGATTGACATATGCGCGCCGATTTAGGAGCATTGCCATATGTGCTCCAGTTTAGGAGCATTGCCATATGCGCGCCGTTTTAGAGGAGCGCGCCAGTTTAGAGGAGCGCATCGGGTTAATCTCCTTATCACATTTGTGGAGCCAGGTTTTGGCTTGTGGATTTCAGACTTGTTTTGAGAGTCAACTTGAGTTTTCATCTCATCGTGGCTCTGTGAGACCGAATCGGGGGAGCATTTAGGCCGATGACTGGCCAATTCCGGCGCTATCCGTTCCTTTTGTTCCGACTCTCGGGTTTTCCACTGACATGCCCTTCGGCACTGCGATTTGTGCTGTAGGACCGACTTTGTCTATATTTGCAACATTCCCAGGGAGTGGGTCATCACCCGGAGCATTTCCGCCTTCACTGGGTAGCTATTCGGTCACTAACGGACCCATCTGGTAAGAAGACGTACATGCACCAGGTTACTCGGGTCTTCCGCTGATATGGCCTTCGGCACCTTGTTCCGAGGGACCAGAGACATTTCTTCACCTTAGGAGGTTTTTTTTGTTAGGTGGCAAACCATCAGGTACATTCTCTCCTTGACCGAACGACAAACGAGGTTTGTTCGGCATGATTGAGTCGATACCGGTTCGTTGGGCAGGCCGAACGGCACTGCCGATTTGTTGTGGATATCTTCTGACCATCCTAAGGTGGAGCCTCTGACGCTCTCGTTAGATGACCTGAGGCTTCAACAGTCCGAGAGGACCCTTGTGTATGGATTTTCTTCGGCATTTACACTTCGGCGGGCCATATTCTTTTGTCGTTCGGGCGTGATTGCCATTGATAATATTTCGGGTGCCAACACCATCCTACCTTCCCCGCTCTGCAAAATACCTTTCCCACTCCTCAACAGTCAGAACAACTCCCACAATACCACAATGTCCCTCCACCTAACGGCTACACACCCAAACGCCCGACTCCAAAGAGGGCGTAGTACCCTCCTTTGCCCCAGTCCCTCCCGGACATTTTCTCGGCTCTCATGTCCATTGGTACACTTCAACTCCCTCCGGAACGGCCTAGTTGGAACAAGGCCATCGATCAGTCCAGATATTATATGTTCCACTGGCAGCCCGGACACATGATCGAAACTTATTACCAGTTCAGGTATTTTGTCTATGATCTACATGAGGGGCAGTGCATAGACTGGGAAGAAATGCACAAAGTTATCACTAAGATAAAAGAAAAGAGAAGGCAAACGTCGAGGCAGAAAGTGCAGTAGCAAGCACCGTAGCCATAGCCACAGCCACAACAGTAGTAGCCTGTGCAGTATTTGGGGATCCATCAAAACCCCATGTCGAATCATCCACCCACCGGCACCGGCTCAGGTCAACCTCGTTCAACACCTGGCTCCCGACGCCGGGTGGTCTTATGATGATGAGTCTTCTGTCCAATGGATCATGGCCCTCCAAAATACCTATCGCAACCCTCCTCCACCTTCTACCCTCGTCATCCTCCCACCAAATCAGCATGATGCCAACACTACACCGCCTACACCTGCTATTCTTCACAAACCCCTCATCCTTCCACCTACCTTCACTCCCCCGTAAGCTCACATACTACCCGTCCTTGCCCCCTCGCAAGTGCCCATACCGCCTGTCATCACCACACCACCATCCAACTCTTCACCAGCCATCCTCACAGTAGGACCCATCACCACTACTCCTATGTCCCCCATTATCTCCACTACGCCTACCCCTACACCGCTTATCCATCCCATCGGGCCCGTTAAGCCATTCACCATATGACCATCTAATATCGTGCCGGCCCAAAACCTTGCCCTACGGAGCGGGCGTTTGTTCCATCAGAACTATCCTACCTCTGGTGCGTCCGCACCCAATCCCCAATCTTTGCAACAGGCTACTGATCGGGAGGAGACAGACCCACTGTCGGGTACTCAGTATGATCTGTTACATCATCTAGACAAGATGCCCACCAAAATCTCAGTTCTGGAGTTGATTACGCGGTCTAAGCTCCACCAAGATGCACTGCGGGATTTTTTGCAGAAGGTCATGGTTAGTGAAGATATGGCAGTGGACAATTTACCAACCGCCCTGGCTACAATCTCCAAGGGGCCGGCTATCACATTTTCAGAGACTGAACTAGCACCACCAGAGGCTCGTTAGCTGCCGCTATGCATTTCCATTATCTTAAATAAAGTGAGCATAGATGCGCCATTGGTAGATACCGGGGCTTCTATCAACGTCTGTCCTTTCAGCACTTTAAGAGCTTGTAATATTTCAGAAGAGTTATTAAGACCTACCCCGACTACTATTGCAGCATATGATAATTCAAGAAGGGCGTGTCATGGGATAGTCACCGTTCAAGCTGAACTTGGGCTGCTTACAATGGCTGTTGAATTTTATGTGCTCGACATCGACCCCATGTTCAAAGCTATTTTAGGTCGACCATAGATTAATAACCTCAATGCCGTACCTTCCACTGCTCATCAATGTCTCAAATTTCCTTTTCAAGGAAGGGTGGTCAAGGTCAAAAGCATTTCCACGATTCAGTCAGTCGAGGCTATTTCAAAAAAAATACTGCCAACACTCTGGCCCAGTAATCGGCCCGTTATCTCGGTGCTAGACCTCAACTTGCCCTAAGCCTATACACCACGCAGGCTAGCCGTCGCAAAGGTGGACGTCAGAATGAAGCCCCAGATAAGGGATTCTAAAGGCTGGAAGATCATATTGAGGCTAGGCTATAATCCGGGCAGAGGTGTCGGTGCCTAGCTATAGGGACGGACCAAGTCGGTTCCCAGGGGCAGAAAAATGAGCAGGAGGGGCCTCGATTACCGAGAGTCCTCGTTATCAGTTATAGGAGACTCGGGGCCATTAACTTGGGATTACCGCCAGCACTTTGTCAAAGGCCCTCTCCAGCCGGGTACTTTAAAAGTACCGCCGAAACAGCGCAAAGAAGATACAACTCGTACAGTTGCTGGCCTGGCGTTGCTGCCTAGGGGGCCCGTGGATGACATGGAAGACTTCAGTGAAGCTTTTGCCAAGATGTTCTATAAAGAGGACCATCCAAGAAACCAGGAGGTTCGGCTTGTGCAGTACACATTAGGAAAGTCAGCTTACCGTCCACGGAAAAAGGGGAGCTCACCCATTATTTTCACTTGGTCTCCTTCCCGTTTGATGTCTCCTTTCCAAAAGCTAGAGTTTTTACCCCGTTCACCTCCTATCATGATTGATCCTTTACGGCTGGAAATGCCAACTGAATTTTTGATAATGACTTGTCCGTGTGGGCATTGTCTGCCTATTGATCTCTCGAGTAGGTGGTTCTCCTCCTCTGATCCCTTCTTTGATATCTTCTGCCAGTCCATTTACCCTATCGCCCTTCCTCCTCCTCCCCCATCCTCTCCATCGTGTTGCATGATCTCCACTGATCTCCAAAAAAAAACGTCCATTTTGAAATGGAGATTTCAGTGGAAGATTACGCTATGTTCCGTCCGTCCTCCTACTAGGGGCATGAGGCCCCTGCTTCCCTTCAATTAGGCTTCCTTTCTCCTAGGTTAGGTTTAGGGTCTGTCGAATCTAGGGAAGTAGAGTCCGTTAGATCTAGAGAAGTAGGGTCTTGTTCTAGTGCATCCAACCCTTCCTCCGCGCCTGAGCTACGCTCACCGGTGCCGCATTCCAAATCTATTCCCGATAGGTTCTTGCAGGATCTAGCTCAGCGATGTCATACTCTTCTCAAATGCCCGGAGTTCGTCGAGATGGCGATTGTGTTAGAAGAAGATGAGGAGCAAGACGGGGTGTGGAGCGATGATGGATTAGGTGTCTATGAGATCGTAGATGAAAAAGACCCAGCCAATCTTGAGGATGGCGATGTAGATGACACTGTCGACTTGTATGCACAAGGTTTGAAGAGGTTCGATGAGCCATCATCGACAGTGGATGAACCTACAAAGTAAGTTAATTTGGGAATTGATGAGGACCCTAGGCCTATCTTTATTTCTGCTAATCTCCCTCCTTAGGTTGAAGAGGAGTTGATCAAGGTTTTGAGGGAGTTCAGTGATTCTTTTGCCTGGTCATATGAGGACATGTCGGGTCTTGACCCCTCCTTGGTGGAACATCGGCTTGTGCTTAAGCCAGGGGCAATACCCGTTAAACAAAAGTTAAGGAGACTTCACCCCCACATGGCCTTGAAAATTAAAGAAGAAGTTGATAAATTGCATAAGGCCAGGTTTATTCGAGTTGTTCTATATCCGTAGTGGGTGGCGAATATAGTCCTTGTCATCAAGAAGGATGGAAAGATGCGAATTTGTATTGATTTTAGGGATCTAAATAAGGCATGCCCCAAGGATGATTTCCCGCTGCCTCATATAGATGTGTTAGTAGATAACACAGCCGGGTAAGTGTTGAGTAGTACTGGATAGCGGATCTAGAGGGGAGGGGTGAATAGATATGCCCCTCTTTTCGTAAAACACTCCACTTTAAAGCTAGATAAAAAGAATTGCAGCGGAATATAACTAGCTTAGAGAAGGATAAAATGATTTGCTTAGCAAGATGATTACGGAATATGTGAATTGAACCTAAGCATGCATCTAACACAAAGCAATCGCACAAGCAAACCACGACACACGAGATTTTAAGGTGGTTCGGACTGAATCCCCAGTCCTACGTTCACCCCTCACCAAATCTGGTGAGGCTCCACTAGTGCCACGCACTGAACCATAAATCGGAAAGACCTCCGATTGCCTTCCTACTAACCACAGGTAGGACGTCAACACCGCAGATCAGACAACTTTCGATTGCCTTCCTACTAACCACTGGTAGGGACGATCCTCAGTTTCAAATGTTTGAATGAAATGGAAAAAGAACAAGATATGAAAACACTCAAACAAGATATAGAATATGCTCAAAGAGAAAGGATCTTGTCTGAGATTGCTGGTGCTTGAATCTTCTTTTCTTCACACGATGTAGATCACCAACAGAAGCTTCTTTCTTCTTCACAAAGCTCTCTTCTTGATTCAGCAACAATGGCTTCTTCTTCCTTGTGAAATGAGCTTCCTTGGATCTACTTGAGTTGATGAAGAAGATGATGGTTGCAGCTTTATCTTCACTTGGCTTGGGGTTGATCTCCTCTTGAAGTAGCTTGAATCAATTGAGGATTTGCTGAAGAACTTCTTCTCGGAGTACTATTCATAGCTATAGTACTCGATCTCCTCTCCCTTGAACACACCCTTGTAGCCTCCTTTGATCTCCCTTGCATTCACAAATGATCAACTAGGGTTTCTAACCCTCTTGCATTGGTCTTATATCTTTTGAATGGTCCTTGGACATCCCCCAGACCAGATCCACAATCCATGGGGGATTGGGAGACTTTGGGGTTAAACAAATACAAGGAAAGGGGCCCTTCTCGAAGTGGAAAACAAAGTCAACATTTGTTTGCTCGGGGCTGGCGGTCGACCTGCAGAAGCTGGCAGTCGATCGCTACTGAGAAACACTATAGAAATTTGATCTCTGGAATTTCCGGTTGACCGCCCCTAGGCTGGCGGTTGACCGCCATTGAGAATCCTGCTGGCCTTTGGTTGCTGGCAGGAGCAGTCGACCGCCCCTGGGCTGGCGGTCGACCGCCAGTTGGGCAGTTCCCGGGTTTCCCCGATTCAGACCGTTAACCCTTTAGCTCAGTCGCTTGACTCCTTTAGCAGCCCGTTCTCATCTGTGACATCAACCTTGACAGTGTTGAAGGTGTCAACTGATTCTTTGACCTTGGGTTCTCTTGGCTATGCTTCATTGTGCATCGACCTTGGCTATGTGAAATGCCGAATGTGAAGTGTTATCTTTTGCTTGTAGAAGATATTTGCATCCTTGCTTGGGTGCGATCAATGAGCTTTCACTCTTGCCATCACCACTCAATTTCTTGTCCATTCATTGGCATATCTGTCATGAATAAAACATCACGCATGTCAGTCATATGAGAGTGGAAAACATCAATGACTTATAGTGTTCAGCCATTATCAAAACCAAGAATATCAAATAACTCAAATGACCACAGGATGATGTCGAATGATTCAAATGACCACAGGGGCACAACATTCTCCCCCTTTTTGATGATGGCAGCACTGTGAGTCATCATGTGACAGTAATTTCCAAGATGGCAAAGTTAATTTCCATGATGGCAAAGTTGATAACATATACGACATGTGCAGCTCAAGATCCATGATAATTAAAGCATGTGAATGCAGATATGAACACAAAGCATATGAATGAATGCGGATATGTATGCATGAACGATCAAAGCATATTAATGCTATGAAATTATGCAAACCCCCATCAACACTCAACCACAAAGCTCACAAAGGTTTCTCCCCCTATGACAACCCTCGTAGATCGACAACGCACAACTCTTACAAAGGACTCACACAAAGAATTCTTCCCCTTTGACAACAGCAAAAAGAAAGGGATAAAGTAGAGAAGGTCACAGATGTGTGTGAGACCAGAGCTGAATGGAAGTGAAGAGCAAGCCATTATATGCAAACCTGAAACATGCCGTGAGCAATAGATATGATTCAAAGCTAATGAAATCCGAGAGCAACAATAGAGTTTGAAAAGCATCGACACCCATGTTTTAATAGAAATGAACCAAAAGCGCATATCATGGCAGTGGTTAACCTTCCCTTGTCTGATATATCCATATTCAATAACTACAAAAGAAAAAGCACAAACTAGTATTGAGGTTAAACAAGCATGAGTAAAGCATGTAATTTTATAATTTCAGCACTATTTTGCATGAGCTTTTATAGTTTTATGCACATGACTCATATTTTACGAGTAATCAAGTCTAGTACATGCCTCCTAACCGTAAGAATACACGTTGTTTAGACGCCAGTATCCCTAGGTATTTGGGTAGACTAACAGTTATGTTTCAGAATGAACAGAGATAGCAAAGTCACGTCATGACATATCCAATCTCATTTCTTTGATGAGAAGATATATTTCTCAGCAATTATGCCAGTGCTCTGCCTAGAGTCCAAAAATAATTAAAACAGAGATAACAGGGGCACATCATGACATATCATTTGTCACTTGATTTGATGACATGACATGTTTCGCAGTGCAACAATATCATTACTCTGTCAAAAGGATTTCCAAGAATTCCATCTCATCAAGATGTTTAAGAACAATACTAACCTTGAGTGTATCACCAAGATGGTCATGAATTTTGAATTTTCAGATATCAGGCTAGTCATTCAAAGCACAATATGCAATCTCTAGTTAAGGTCTATTAAAACCACAGAACATAGATGATTTCAGAATAAATATTTCAGAACTTCAAGGAAATCATTAAATCTGAACCATTTTCATTGGATGGACAGTCATCAGGGCATATAATAGAAAGCTCTTACGCTGTAGTTCTGTCGGTCTCATGATCTCAAATCAGACTGTAAGCCATTGAAGTTCAGATTGCAAGAGATTAAGAAAATCAACAAGACTCCCCCTAAGGATATGCAATGAATGCACTCAAGGAGTTATGTTTGCAAGTGAAAAGACAATTGTCAAGGAGAGGTTGACTAGAATCATGCAGTGGTTGACCTGATCAAACATGAAGTTGGCAGACATGAAATGCATGACCCAGCACATGGTTGTACACTTATTAAATGTAACAGAATGAAAATGAAACAAATGCATGAATGCTACAAAGAGACAACTCCTCCTTACTATATGGCCTATATGTGACAGTGATGCATGGTACTTGGCGGAGGTGAAACCTCACGCATATTGAGTGCTTCTAGACAAGCATAGCCTGCCTTTCCATACATCAACATTTAATATACCATGGCCATGCAAGAATGATGTTACACAAACCATGCAATGCATTGTGAACATGAATTCAATTCATTATTATGCATCATGACTACATGGAATGCCACACCATATGCAAAATGACATATTTACATATAAACAATGCATGGAACACCTATCTGTAAAAACACACACTAAATTGAACAGATCATCATTTCAATTTTTATTGGCCTAAGGTCGACAAAGACCAAGCTCCCTTATCAGTGTTGAAAACCTGTCATTACACAAGGGCTTGGTGAAAATATCAGCAATTTGATTTAGAGTATCAACAAAATACAATTCAAATTTTTTCTTAACGACCTCATCTCTAATGAAGTGATGCATAATCTCAATATGCTTAGTCCTAGAGTGCTGGACTTGATTTTTTACAAGGTTGATAGCACTAGTGTTATCACATAGAATCGGGACACAACCAAGATCCACTAAGTAGTCTTGGAGTTGGCGTTTGATCCATAACACTTGAGTGCCACAGCTCCCCGCAGCAACATATTCTGCCTCTGTGGTTGAGAGGGCAACCGAGTGTTATTTCATGGAGGCCCAAGAGACTAAACACCCGCCCAGAAACTGGAAGTAGCCACTAGTACTCTTGCGATCCAGCTTGCATCCAGCGTAGTCCACATCAGAATAAGATATAAGAGATAAATCACATGATGTCGGATACCACAATCCTAAATCTTGAGTGTCGGCAAGATATCTAAGGATACGTTTTACGACAGTCAAGTGGGATTCTCTAGGACTAGCTTGAAATCTAGCACAAATGCATACACTAAACTGGATATCTGGTCGGGATGCAGTTAAGTAAAGCAAAGAGCCGATCATACCTCTATAGATCTTTGCATCCACTAATTTATCATTTTCATCAGAATCCCGTGATATTGTGGTGCTCATATGAGTTGTAATTATTTTACTGTTTGTCATGTCAAATCTTTTCAGTAGCTCCTTGATGTATTTGGCTTGACTTATGAAGCACCCATCTTCTCCTTGATTGACCTGCAAACCGAGAAAAAATTGAGTTCTCCCATTAGGCTCATCTCGAATTCTCTAGTCATGAGGTTAGCAAATTCCTCACACATTTCAGATTTAGTAGAACCAAACACAATATCATCAACGTAAATTTGAACAATCAAGATGTTCTTACCTTGTCTCTTGGTGAAAAGTGTTTGATCTACCTTACCTCGTGTGTACCCTTTCTCAATGAGGAACAAGCTTAGTCTCTCATACCAAGCTCTTGGTTCTTGCTTCAAGCCATAAAGTGTCCTGTCTAGCTTGTATATAAAATTTGCATGGTTAGTGTTCTCAAAAGCTAGGGGGCTGCTCCACACAGACTTCTTCCTTGATCAAACCATTCAAGAAAGCAGTTTTTTACATCCATTTGATATAACTTTATTCTAAGGGAGCATGCAGCTTTGTTTTAGATGTTGACTCCTACTGAAAGCATGCATGGGTTGGCAATGAACTATGCAGCCTAAGACTTATGTGAATGCACAATGCAATGAAGATGTTGCATGATGATTGCACATTTTTTGTGTTTTCCTAAACATGATTTGCATTAGAGTATATGAGATGACAAGATGATGCAAACACAAATCATTCACAATTGATTTTGAACTGAATGCAACATGATGATGCCAATTGCTAGACTCCCCCTTTGAACAATGCTAACATGAATAACGAGTTGAAAATGTAGCCATGATATGAATCATCAAAACCAAAATCTAAGAATTTCATGTGGCTGATATCAGGTACCAAACAACTCATCATCACATCAACTTCATCAGCATAACAAGTTTCTCATTAATTAAACAGTTAAAATAATTGATCTCTGGTACACGACGGAGGTCTTGATCTTAGATCCTTCTCATGCATAGTAAGAGTTCTGGGCAAGCATGACTTGCCTTTCTACTCTAGACCATTTGAAACACCAGAGGTCAAGCAGGGTGTAAGCAATTAATCTAGCTCATGTGTACATCTTCACACCATGGGGGATAAATCATCATTCAAACAAGTAATTCAGTTTACAGAAGTTTATTGAACAAAATGTGCAAGCTTATGATGCACTATCTACATGTCAAGACTAAACATGCAAAATGATAAGAAAAAAAATTATTTACATACTTGTGCCTTGAGCTTTTATTTACCTGACCATTCATTTCTCAGCTCCAAGACATCCTGCACCCAAAATTCTCATTTGAAAATTTTAGGTACCCAAGCTTGCTTGGGTCCTTGTAGGTTAGCAACATGTTTAGCATCTTGGCTCATCTTTTTCAGGGCAATCACATCATCCTCCCTCATTATGTGGCAATCATATATCTCATGCCCATTTTTCCCACAATAGAAACAACACGCAAAAGATTGATTATTCTTTTTATGTTCATGTGCGTCTGCATGTGGACTATGCTTTTATGGGCGAGCATGATTTTTACCTTTCATGGTATGAGGGTGGTGTCTTTCTTTCAGATGCCAGCATTCCTGGTCAGTGTGACCAGTCTTACCACAATGAAAGTAACAAAAAGAAGCATTTCTTTTGAAGGCCATTGGGAGTGTCGACCTGTCTGGATGGGAATGTCGACACTTTTGATTCTTCATGCGATTCTGTACAGAGTTCTGCTGAGCAGGCCCTCTACCAGTGTTGACCTGTTTCTTTCCTTGCCCTTTCACTTGTTGTCCTGTTCTAAGATCATCACTTCTCAGGATGAAACAATCATGTACAGTGTGACCATGTCTACCACAATAATAACAATGAACATTTGTTTTATGGAAAGCATGGTATTTAGCATTGGACATGTTGTGGTGCATGTTTGGATGAGTATGCTGAATTTTACTTTTCTTTCGAGCAGTATGCCCTTTTTGGTGACCACAGGAAGTGGTGGCCTCTGATGAGCCAGAATCTTGGTCTTGGGCAAACATTGACAGGAAATCATTCAAACCTTGAATTTCATTTTCAAGAGAGAAAATATGCTGTTTAGATTCATCAAGACCCTCTTCGCATGCTGCCAATTACTTATTGAGCATGGCATTTACCGCTTTAAGACTTTGATTTTCTTGTTCTAAAGCATGCAATGTTTCAGAGCAATCATCAATGACAGTTTTGCCTTTTCCAAGAGCAACCAATTTTTCATTCACTTCTTCTTCCTCTTGTTCAAGTTCAATTTTCTTTTCCAACAATTCTCTATTCTCTTCTTTCAGAGAATCAATCAGATTTTGTTGCCATTCAAGATCATCATAGAGACCCATATTTATCTTTTTCATGAACGAGCATTCTTTGCATGCAAAATTAGCAGAGCATGAGACTTCAGTTTCTTTTAGGATCTTTTCACTTTGAGTTTCAAAATTTTTACTTTCTTCAATCAACTTCTCATCATGAATTAACCCATCGGCCATAGTTTGATCATTAGAGATTGATTTAGGTTGGTTTTGAAGTTTTATTACAATTTCTTCTAACATATTGATTTCATCATGAAGATTTTCATTTTCATCCCTTAGACATGCAATGCTTTGTTTATGCGTATCTAGATCAAAAGAAAGAGTGCCATTAAGCTCTTCAAAAGTAGACCAGTTTTTACAAAAAGAGCTTTCATTTTGGTTACTTTTCTTGAGATCATTTTTCAAATTTTTGTTTTCTGATTTTACCTTTTTGTATTGAGTAATCAACTCATCATAGGCTTCCATAAGCTCTTCAAAAGTGAATTCCTCGGAGTCAGAGTTTACCTGTGATGAGGATGTATTGCTAGACTGTTCTGCACGGTCGGCCATGAAGCATTCTTGTTCTTGTCCCTTCCCTTCATTGATTTTCACCAACCTGTCCAGTACATGCTTAGCTGTGCTGCAGGAGGACACAAGATGAGTTAGTCTGAGATCAACTGCAGCTGTAATTAAGTTATATGTAGCAAGATTATCATTGTGTTTGGTCTCATGTTTGGCTGACCAATCAATTGAATTTGATGGCAGCTCATGTGGACCATCGTATATAAGAGTCCACAATTATGATCTATGGAGCTAACATAGATGAACATTCTCCCTACCCATGTAGAAAAATCTGAACCATCATAAATGGGCGGAGAAACCATCGAAGCATGTGTAGCATATAAAGCCATCTAAATAAAATGGCAGAGCCTCGCTCTGATACCACTTGTTGAGTAGTGGATAGAAGATCTAGAGGGGAGGTGTGAATAGATATGCCCCTCTTTTCGTAAAACACCCCACATTAAAGCTAGAGAAAAAGAATTGCAGCCGAATATAACTAGCTTAGAGAAGGATAAAATGATTTGCTTAGCAAGATGATTACGGAATAGGTGAATTGAACCTAAGCATGCATCTAACACTAAGCATGCATCTAATAGAAAGCAATCACACAGGCAAACCACAACACACGAGATTTTAAGGTGGTTCGGACTGAATCCCCAATCCTACGTCCACCCCTCACCAAATCCGGTGAGGCTCCACTAGTGCCACGCACTGAACCGTAAATCAGAAAGACCTCCGATCGCCTTCCTACTAACCACAGGTAGGGACGTCAACATCGCAGATCGAACAACTTCCGATTGCCTTCCTACTAACCACCGGTAGGGACGATCCTCTGTTCCAAATGTTTGAATGAAATGGAAAAAGAACAAGATATGAAAACACTCAAACAAGATATAGAATATGCTCAGAGAGAAAGGATCTTGTCTGAGATTGCTGGAACTTGAATCTTCTTTTTTTCACACGATGTAGATCACCAACAGAAGCTTCTTTCTTCTTCACAAAGCTCTCTTCTTGATTCAGCAACAATGGCTTCTTCTTCCTTGTGAAATGAGCTTCCTTGGATCTACTTGAGTTGATGAAGATAATGATGGTTGTAGCTTTATATTCACTTGGCTTGGAGTTGATCTTCTCTTGAAGTAGCTTGAATCAATTGAGGATTTGATGAAGAACTTCTTCCCGGAGTACTGTTCACGGCTACAGTACTCGATCTCCTCTCTTTTGAACACACCCTTGTAGCCTCCTTTGATCTCCCTTGGATTCACAAATGATCAACTAGGGTTTCTAACCCTCTTGCATATGTTTTAAATGGTCCTTGGACATCCCCCAGACCAGATCCACAATCCATGGGGGATTGGGTGACTTTGGGGTTAAACAAATATAAGGAAAGGGACTCTTCTCGAAGTGGAAAACAAAGTCAACATTTGTTGGCTCGGGGCTGGCGGTCGACCTGCCGAAGCTGGCGGTCGACCGCTACTGAGAAACCCTGTAGAAATTTGATCTCTGGAATTTCCGATCAACCGCCCCTAGGCTGGCGGTCGACCGCCACTGAGAATCCTACTGGCCTTTGGTTGCTGGCAGGAGCGGTCGACCGCCCCTGGGCTGGCGGTCGACCGCCAGCTGGGTAGTTCCCTGGTTTCCCCGGTTCAGACCGTTAACCCTTTAGCTCAGTTGCTTGACTCCTTTAGCAGCACGTTCTCATCTGTGACATCAACCTTGACAATCTTGAAGGTGTCAACTGATTCTTTGACCTTGGGTTCTCTTGGCTATGCTTCATTGTGCATCGACCTTGGCTATGTGAAATGCCGAATGTGAAGTGTCGACTTTTGCTTGTAGAAGAGATTTGCATCCTTGCTTGGGCGTGATCAATGAGCTTTCACTCTTGCCATCGCCACTCAATTTCTTGTCCATTCATTGGCATATCTGTCATGAACAAAACATCATGTATGTCAGTCATATGAGAGTGGAAAACATCAATGACTTATAGTGTTCAACAATAATCAAAACCAAGAATATCAAATAACTCAAATGACCACAGGATGATGTCGAATGATTCAATTGACCACAGGGGCACAACAGTAAGAAGCTTTATCATTCATGGATCATTATTCAGGCTATAACCAAATCCATCTCGCTCTAGAAGATCAAAGAAAAAACTTCCTTCACCATGCCCTGGGGTACTTATTACTTATTACTATACTGGCGCCACATATCAAAGGGCAATGATGGCTATATTCCACGATATGATGCATGTCTATATGGAAGCTTACGTGGATGACATTTTGGTGAAGTCAAGAACCAAAGAGGAACACCCCACTATTCTGGCTAAGGTGCTTCAGAGAACTAGGGAGTATAAGATGAAGATGAATCCCAAGAAATGTGTACTCGGAGTATCTTCAGGGAAGCTGCTAGGTTTTATAGTTAGCAAACAGGGGATTCAAATGGATCATAATAAAGCTAAGGCCGTCATGGCCATGCCACCGCCTAAGAATGTCACAGAACTTTGAGGATTGATTAGACGCTTGTAGTTTATTATGAGATTTATATCCCAACATTCTCAAAGGTGCCACCCGTTTTATGAACTGCTAAAGGCGGGGGTCAAATTTGAGTGGAATGAAGATTGTCAAAAGGCCTACGAAGATTTAAAGGTTTATTTATCCAATCCCCCAGTTTATCAACCTCCTGTCCCTGGCAAACCCCTAATCGTATACATTTCTGTCATTGAGGACTCCCTAGGAGCTGTCCTCACACAAGTGGATGATGAAGGCAAAGAGAAGGCAGCTTATTACCTCTCTAGGTTGTTTAACCTAGCAGAGGCCAAGTATACTACCATGGAGAAAACTTGTGCTGCATTAGTTTGGGTAGCTCAGAAGCTGAAGCACTACTTCCTAGCCCGGCCACCAGGTTAGGCTGATCTCTAGAATGGACTCGATCCACTATCTCCTAGAAAAACCCATCCTTTCTAGCAGGTTAGCTCGCTAGCAGAGCTTCCTCTCTCAGTTTGATATCACATTCGTCGTTCAGAAGGCAATCAAAGGATATGACATCGCTGAGCATCTAGCCCATCTTCCTATTTTCCTGCACTGACTCTATTCAGGATGAGTTCCCTGATGAGCATCTTGCTGTTCTTACCCACCATCCCTTCTGGTCTCTACATTTGATGGTGCACTCAACTCTCAAGGCCGAGAGATAGGTGACGTTCTCCTCACTCCGAAAGGGGTGACGATTCCCTTTGCATATCAGCTTCGCTTTCCTGCTACCACCAACATTGCTGAGTATGAAGCTCTCCTAGCAGGATTGAAGCACACCTATCTCTTAGGCGTACGTTATTTGAATATTATAGGAGATTCTCAGCTTGTTCTGTGCCAAGTTTTGTCCACTTACCGCACTCGTGACCCGAAGCTCAAGCCATATCAAGATTTGGTCACTCTCTTGGTTAGGCAATTCTGCAAATTGATCTACATCCACACTCCTCGATCTTAGAATATCCTCGCCAACGCTCTAGCGTCGCTTGCTTCCTCTCTATCTTTTTCTCTCATTCAGAGTACTAAGACCATCATCGTCCAGAGATTCGACGCCCCTTCTCTTCAGGATCCTTGGTTTGACAACCTTAGGAAGACTGTAGAAATGAAGGCTGAGAAGGAAGATCTAAAGGAAGTTTCTTTGATAGAATTAGAAGAGATCTTGGAAGAAGAAGAATTGTCGTGGTATCATGAAATTGAGCTGTATTATAAGGATAGATCATTCCCAGAAGGGGCAAATGCCGAATAGCGTAAGGCTATTAGAAGGGTCGCCTTGAGGTACACTATCATAGCTAGAGAATTGTACAGGCGCGCTCTCAATGGAATGCTCATGAGGTGTCTAGATGATGATGAAACTTGGAAGGTGGTTGAAGCAGCCCATTCAGGTGAGTGTGGAGGTCATGTCAACGGCTGGGCTCTAGCAAAGAAGATCCTTAGACAGAGTTATTATTGGCCCACTTTAGAGGAAGATTGCTCCCTCTATGTCCAGAGGTGTCTTAAATGCCAACTCCATGCTGATAAAATGCATGCTCTTGCTTCATCTCTCCATCCTCTCTCTGCTCTTTGGCCATTCTCCATGTAGGCTTTCGACATTATAGGCCCGCTAGGTGATCTCAATTCTCAGGCCAAGCAAAAATCTTTCATTCTTACCGCCACTGAGTACTTCACCAAATGGGCCGAGACGGAAGCGTACGCAGAGATCAAAGCTACCACTATGTGCCGCTTCATCCTAAATAACATCATCTCGTGGTTCAGAGTACCAAGCAGCATTGTCATCGACAATGGGCCCCAATTTGTCTCACAAGAGCTCCAGGACCTCTGTAAGAAGTTTAATATTGCATTGCATCATTCATCTCCATATTATCCTCAAGGAAACGGTCAAGCCGAGGCCACTAAGAAAACCCTTCTTAAAATCATAAAGAAAACATGCGAATCTGAAAAATTTGCTGATTGGCCGGAATGATTAGTGGAAGCTCTATGGGCTTATCGTACCTCCGTCCGTACCCCTACGGGGCAAACCTCCTATACTCTCACTTACGGGATGGAGGCGGTACTCCCATACGAGATCTTGATCCCTTCCCTAAGGGTGTAGCCAATCTCGACGAGTGTCGAGAGGCGTTGCTGGACCAGCTTGAACTCTTGGATGAGAAGAGGATGAATGCGGCCGATCACGTGTCTGTTTATCAAAAGAGAGTTTCACGTTATTTTCAAAAGAAGGTAATCGAGCGTAAATTCCAAATAGGTGATATGGTTTTGAAACGCAAATTTATCTGGTCTGGAGGTCCTAGGTCTAAATTACAACCTAATTGGGAAGGGCCATTCGTCATTAAAGAGGCTTATCCAGGGAATACATATCGTCTAATCAACGCGGAAGGTGAGAAGTTGTCTCACGCATGGAATGGCTTGTATCTTAAACACTTTTACCCTTAGAGTCAAAACTAGTGACAGTTCGGTAGCGAGACGTCTTTCCCCTTTGACCATGAAAGAGGGCCCCGAGCATGGCAATCACACACTACACGGCAATTCTGGTCAGGTTTCCCTCTACTATGTGACACCGTCTCTCCTTCGACCATGCTTAGGGGAAGTGATAGTCCCTGCTTTTCTCTCTTCGGCCAGATGTAGAGAAAAAGGGGTGAATAAGGGGGAGATGACCAACCTAGACACCCTAACGAGAGGAGGTCTCAAATATGGGCAGTTCATTATGACCTGATTCCACAAAAGAAAGAAAGGAAAAGAAAGAAAAAAATCAGATCAATCAAAGAAAAAGGAGCATGTATCAAGGCAAAGGCCAACATGTCTATCAAAAGCATAGAGTACAATGTAAAATTGCTCCAAAGAAGGATAGGATATTGAACTAGGCATGGCAAGAGTGGCATTACAGTTTCCCCGCGGGACGTTGTGAGCCCGGCCGTATGCGTGTCTAGAGTGGATAAAGGTTCGATGATGGACACAAGCCCCAGCACAACAGACCGAATCTCCAACCGGGTCCTCATGGGAGGAATTCGAGCCCTAAAAACTTCTATCCTTACGCTACACTTACCTTCAACTACTCTTCTCTCTTCCTCAAAAGGCTGAAACATACCCAGGGTATGACCTTAGGAGAGGCACCGTTATATGAATGGGGTCGGCTTGGTCAGAAAGTATCATCCTTAATGCACGCCAACCTCGGGGAATTCTTAGTGGAATAGGCAGGACCCTCATTGCCGGGGCGGAACTAGTACAAAAAAAAAGATACTGCAAAAATTCAAAAAAATCAGATATTGTAAAAATTCAAAAAAAATTAGACATTTTAAAATCCAAAAAATTAGATATTTTAAAATCTAAAAAAATCAAATACTTCAAAATTCCAAAGAAACATATTCACATCATCCTCTACATTTCATAGCATGCATTTCGTTTATTCATATTGTATCTTCGCCTATTTAATAAGGCTCCACCCCTTGATCAAATATCAAGAATTGGTCATCTCTAACTTGCTGCAGGCAAGGGGTTGGGCCTAAGAATGGATCTAACTTGTTTTATTATTTTAGAATGCACAGGAACGAGTTGCAATGCCTAAAAACTCACAAGCTTCTTTGTTCTCTTTCCCTTGCGGTCTTATGTTAGACCGTTAAGAACTCTCTAACGGTAAAGGAGTGACCACTACCCTCACCCGAGAACCAAAACTCTAAGGTTTCTCTATTCTTTCCCCTTTGCGGTCTTTCGATAGACCGTTAAGCTCCTTCTGGCGGTCTAATGGCGACTTCATGCCTCACCCGAGGGTCAAAAACACACAATTTTCCTGATGGCAATCAACTCCGAGCACGTACATTTTACTTTCGTATTTATGTCCATTTGTTTGTATTTATACCCTTGGCTAATTGGGCTTACAAATTGTAAGGCATTATAAGCCAAAGGGTTAGTCTTTAAACTCTTTGGGTTTATTTGTAAAAGTCCAGTAGGTCCAGTAGGGCCCCCCACCCTCTTTCCCATTGGTCCACCAAGGATTTAGGGTCCATGTGGGTCTAGTTAAAAGTCCAAAGTTGGACTTGGACCAAGGGGGGACAAGGGGGGAAGAAAGTCCAAGTTGGACTCCCCAAGGTCAAGGGGGCGCCCCCCTTATATAATTGTTTAATACATGTTGTATTTTTATTTAATGTGGCCATTTGACCACATGTGGGATTAAATGTCCTATCCCTAGCTTACCCCTCCCAAACCCTAGATCTAGGGATTGGTTTAGTCTTTTTTACATTTCTATAAATCCGATGTAATTTCCATTTTGATAGAATTAATGATGAAAAATTGAAGGAAATATGCCAAGTGCGCCCCCTCTCTCTCTCTAGCTCTCTCTTGTTCTTGCTTGTTCTTCCTCTTTACCCTCTAGATCCAGGGTGTGAAGCCCTCAAAATTGGAGTGAATCCAATCTCTATCTCCTCTCTAGAGTGTGAAGCTCCCCCACCGTCGTTCGTGCCACCATCGGAGCCGCCATCAAGTTGCCACAAGCCGCCATCCCTCCTGTTGTCCTGAGCTCTGAGTTCCAGAACAGCAAGCTAAAAAAGAGGTTGGTTCTCCCAGCTCCTAGCTCTGCCGAGCTGAGATTTTGAGAGCTTGTTCCTCTCTCTGTTAGCTTTCCAGCAATATAGATTTTGCCCTATTCAAATCACGTTTGATATTTTTCCCGTAGTTTTTAATCCACCCCTGACAGTCTGCTGATCAGCAGATCTGTAGGATAGGAGTTTGTTCTTTTATTTTTCCCGCCGCCTTATACATCTCCATAAATCCCCAAACAAATCATACGTGTTCCTCACTTACGCCCCTTGCACCCATAATTTTTCTGGAGTTTAGATCTATTGTTTTCCTATCGGTCAAAATTCATCTTCAGGCAGTTATTGTTCTTCCCTATGTGTCTGTAATTCCAAGCCAAAAAGAAACCACATCCCACAGTCGTTTTCATTTTCAATCCATTCACTTGATGGTTCTGATGTAGCCCTCTAAGTCTTATATCCATCGGTACCCATTTTGCGTCGATCCGACATCGGATCTAGCCGCAGAAATTCTTTTCGTCGAGGCACGCAGTTCAGATCTGTGGACAGACCAGCAACTCAGTCCACTGGTAAATCATGGTGAAATACGCCGGGATACCTTCGGTGACCACCGCTCCCGGAGACCGCTCGGAAACCCATCAGCAACGTCCCAGCAAGCCGCCGCAGGAAGGAGACGCCTGGGTACCGCCGTCCCAGCAGTCGGCCCCACTTGCTGTCCTGTGGAACTCGCAGAACCGTTCCGAGCAGCAGCCCGTCTTCGGCCCGAGAACCGTGCAAATTGCTGCTCGTCAACCTGAGTTCTCTACTCCCGGGTCCCACATTGTAGCCCTTTACCTCCCTGCGTGGAGTGGGCGATAAATTCATTTTTGTAATTATTGTTAATATTTGTACACCGGGAGTACGAGTTTGGCCTGGATCGTCTTCCCTACGCCCGGAGCGTGGAGGTAAACTCACCTCCCTCTTTATCGCATTTGCTCAATTCGTATATTTTTGAATGCCGCTGCTAGAGTGATAGGTTACTAGCTCGATTCAATTTAAACATCACTGCGAGAGAGAGAGCGAAACCCGTCCCGTGACCCGATTTGGGCACAAAAGATAGCCGACTACCGGACTCATCACCGATTCCTCAACCGCGCAAGATCCCGCATTTCCCTCGCTAGGGACGTCCACGAGCTAGAGTCCCAGGTCGCGTATCCATCCCGCATCAAATTGGTATCAGAGCAGAAGGTTGAGTCTAGGGTAGAGTCGCGTTCCATTCCTATACCTAGTATATCAAAAGGTGTTGCCAGAATGATAGGTTACGCCTATCGGGAAGGTAGCACACTTGTGTGAGGGGATCTTCGGGTCCCGTAACTTGTATTCGAGTCCGCATTTTACCGTTTTCACCATTTAGAGTCGTGTCTAGGTGCTTGCATTAGTCTTGCATAAAAGTTTTGCATAAAAAAATAAAAAAGGTGTTCCAATGCATGCCCACTCCTAGGGGAACCAATTCCCATCTTATGTGCAACTATGGCCAACCCATGTACCCCAATCAGACCCGTCCAAGGCAACAAGTCCGTGTTTGAGTACATTCGGGCGTATGATAAGTACCAGTTAGAATATGGAGTTAGAGAGGAGAGCACCACGACCGCATTTCAGTTCTGGAGAGGTTTGCGGCTTCACTTCCAGTTTGAATGTCTTTGCCGTGACGTGTTCACTCTGGTACAGTCTTATCTGGTCTCTCTAAAGGTTGAGCCTTTCGAGGCAAGGTTTGATGCCGCCCTTCGGTGAGCATCTACCTCTCAGCCGAGTCCCGAGCCGGTCGAACAACCTACTCCACGGCCTCCCCCACCCCAGTCAGAGAACCCCTCCCCTAGAGCTCCGTTGCCATCTACTTCCGATCCTTACTCGGAGCCACCACATTTGGAGCCACTCGTGTTTCCAACGGTAGAGCTATTCATTGCCGAGCCACTACTTAGTTGGCTCAAGATAGGCTTGGTCCCCAGACCGCCTTACTACCCATCCATGGATCCCGCACTACATCTAGTGGTCGTCAACTCCTTCCACACAACTTTTTGGTCTTCTCACCATGTCGATACATTGGATGACCTTCTTAAGGGGTTAGATCGGCAGTTGCAGTTGACGAGCTTATTGGCCCGAGGCT
Source organism: Amorphophallus konjac (assembly GCA_022559845.1). Classification (NCBI taxonomy): domain Eukaryota; kingdom Viridiplantae; phylum Streptophyta; class Magnoliopsida; order Alismatales; family Araceae; genus Amorphophallus; species Amorphophallus konjac. The sequence goes on along the minus strand of CM040128.1, from coordinate 195,026,282 downwards.
TCGACCAACCCAATAGTCGTAGCTTCGCACATCCAGCCTTAGGGTCCATTACCTCCGTGTGCACCGTGGGTCATGTCACCACGGAGGTTCTCTTATTCTTCCCCTTGCCGGCCGAGCCATATTTCATTCCACTTTTCCCGAGGGGGGAACACTACCTTCCATTTGAGAGCACCATCCCATCTTCCCTAATGAAGGAAGGTGACCACCTACACCTTCAAGAACTTCCGACTTGGAACCGTGTCATGAGGGAACCCATATCAAGGGGTTACACTTTTTTTGATCCATTCGATCCCTTTCCTAGTGAACCCCTTGACCCACCATATCTACTCCCCTTTTTCACGGGAGTCCACTACCACACCCCTTACCCACGGGCCAGTCCACCTACACTAAGCCAGGGGACCGTTCCACGGTCATCATATAGGGGTAAGGAAGAAGGTGCATTCAGCACTCCTAGCCCTCCCAAACCTTCCAAATCCAAACGGTCGTCCGTGCATGAGTGGATCACTTTAGGATGTCTAGGGCTCCCCCATTCCGCCTACCACCGGTTGCATCTTGTGTATGCATGGCACACATTCGGATGTCCTGGTCCACCATTGCATATGTATGAGTCGGTCTAACAGTAGGTTTGTTTAGGGTCAGGTGTAAGTCCGTGTTTTTCTTTATTTTTGTCAAGATTGTCGAGTGCATAGTGAGTCTGCATGCATCGAGTCAAGTTGGTCTTTTGTACGCTCGCGTTGTTAGTCCCTTTCTAGTGTGAGGCAAGTCGGATCTAATGCGTACGTTGTCGAATTATCGGAATTTAGGATCGGCTCTACCTCAACATATCGGATCTAGTCACATAAAAGGAGCCAGCGGTGATTCCTAGTGAGTCTTCGAGCCGCCTCCTCCCCTTTGAGAGTGACCCTACCTCGGAGTGTCCACCTCTAGCCTCATTCCCACAGTAGTGTGTGCATATCGAATATATACGGGATGAGCAGGTGACGATTACTTGGAGTGGAGCGTACTCCGCGCTTCCAGGTTCGGTGACGGATCCGCCGGAGCCACACGAGCAACATCACCCCTTACTCGATAGGGTCGAGTTCTTCCCACCCGGGGAGAATTGATGGGAATCAACTCCAAACACATACATTTTTCTTTTGTATTAATGTCCTTTTGTTTGTATTTATACCCTTGACTAATTGGGTTTGCAAATTGCAAGGTATTATAAGTCAAAGGGTTAGTCTTTAAAGTCTTTGGGTTTATTTATAAAAGTCCAGTAGGTCGAGTAGGGGCCCCCACCCTCTTTTCCATTGGTCCACCTAGGATATAGGGCCCATGTGGGGCTAGTTCAAAGTCCAAAGTTAGACTTGGACCAAGGGGGGACAAGGGGGAAGAAAGTCCAAGTTGGACTCCCCAAGGTCAAGGGGGCGCCCCCCTTATATAATGGTTTAATACATGTTGTATTTTTATTTTATGTGGCCATTTGACCACATGTGGGATTAAATGTCCTATCCCTAATTTACCCCTCCCAAACCCTAGATCTAGGGATAGGTTTAGTCTTTTTTACATTTCTATAAATCCCATGTAATTTCCATTTTAATAGAATTAATGATGAAAAATTGAAGGAAATATGCCAAGTGTGCCCCCTCTCTCTCTAGCTCTCTCTGGGTCTTGCTTGTTCTTCCTCTTTACCCTCTAGATCTAGGGTGTGAAGCCCTCAAAATTAGAGTGAATACGATCTCTATCTCCTCTCTAAAGTGTGAAGCTCCCCCACCATCGTTCGTGCCACCATCGGAGCCGCCATCAAGCTGCCACAAGCCGCCATCACTCCGGCTGTCTTGAGCTCCGAGTTCCAGAACAGCAAGCTAAAGAAGAGGTTGGTTCTCCTAGCTCTCAGCTCTGACCGAGCTGAGATTTTGAGAGCTTGTTTATCTCTCTGTTAGCTTTCCAGCAATATATATTTTGCCCTATTCAGATCCCGTTTGATTTTTTTCTCGTAATTTTTAATCCACCCCTAACAGTCTGCCAGTCAGGAGATCTGTAGGATAGGAGTCTGTTCTTTTATTTTTCCTGCGCCCTTATACATCTTCATAAATCCCCAAAAAATTCATACGTGTTCCACACTTACGCCTCTTCAAGCCATAATTTTTCTGGAGTCTAGATCTATTGATTTCCTGTCGGCCAAAATTCATCTTCAGGCAGTTCTTATTTTTCCCTGTGTGTTTATAATTCCAAGCCAGAAAGAAACTACAAATCACAGTTGTTTTCATTTTCAATCCATTCACTTGATTATTCTTAGAAAATTATATGTTATATCCCTCTAAGTCATCTATCCATTGGTACCAATTTTGCGTCGATCTGACATTGGATCTAGCCGCAAAAATTCTTTTCGTGGAGGCGCGCAGTTCAAATCCGTGGACAGGCCAGCAACTCAGACCACGGGTAAATCCTTGTAAAATACGCTGGGATACCTTTGGCGACCGCCGCTCTCGGAGAGCGCTCGGCAACCCATCAGCAACGTCCCAGCAAGCCGCCGCAGCAAGGAAACGCCCGGGTACCGTCGTCCCAACCGTCGGCCCCACCTGCTGTCCTGTGGGCCCCGCAGAACCGTTTCGAGCAGCAGCCCGTCTTATGCCCGAGAACCGTGCAAATTGCTGCCCGTTGTAGACACGCCATTCCTGACGTCTCCCGAGAAAGTCTTATATTACTATACAACGCCCCGCAACGGCTTACGCATTTTGAATCGCTCGAGTGTTTCCTTTTCTTGAGTCTTCTTCCTCCCTTTTCGGCATCCGGAATCGTCTCGTCACGGCATTCGGACGGCATCAACACCAGTCAGACGCATCAGGAGGTTCCGGAACCAAGAAGGGTGTCTGCCGGGCGGCCACCAACGCTTGTCCGAGGACCCGGGTGGGTCTTAATGGGGGCGTCCAGGCCCCTGGACGCCCCCATTCTTTTAATTTATTTTATTTTTATTTTTTAAAACCCAAAACACAAATAAAAAATAATACATTAATGGAGGCGTCCAGGCCCCTGGAAGCCTCCATAAAAACAAATATAAAATATATATATATATGCCAGTTGGCATAAAAAGACAAAACAAAATAAAAAGAATGATATATTAATGAAGGTGTCCAGGCCCCTGGACGCCTCCATAAAAACAAAAATAAAAAATATATAATGCCAGCTTTGGCATAAAAAGATAAAACAAAAATAAAAATAATATATTTATGGAGGCGTCCAGGCCCCTGGACGTCTCCATCAACTCCCTCACGGGCGCCGCCCACCGAACGACGGTTTGTCGTGTGTGAAAAAAGCCAAATTATGGAGACGTCCAGCCCTCTGGACGCGCCCATTTCAAAATCACGAGGCGCCGCTCACAAAACTACGCGTTGTGTCAAACCAAGTGCGGCCGTCGGTGGTGTTCGGTGGACCTGTTAGGGGCGTCCGGGGCCCTGGACGCCTCCACAAAAATATTCTGAAAAAATTAATAAAAATAGAATAAAATATTAGTTTGGCCCTGATGGAGGTGTCCAGGGTCCTGGACGCCTCCACCCTCCGGAGCCCTATAAATAGAGGCCCATCCCCTCAGTTCTGGGAGAGCTTCGAAGAGATCCGATAGGCTGCCGGAGCCCAGAGGCTACCGGAGTCATTTTCTAACCCGTGGGGTCTTTTGTAGGTGGAGGTTCTGCCGACTTCTCGGGTGCCCAGACTCGCGAGAGGAAGGTCGTCTTCATCCACCGCGGTTCCACGCCATCCCTACGCTGCCGGAGCTCCGCCGGATTTCACCATCGGCACATCCAATAAGCCAATCCTTTCCTTTTCTTCTTAGTTCTTTTGCATTCATCATCTCGCATCATCTATCCCCCTTCATAAGGGCGCCTCTTCTTATATACTTCTTGCATCTATCATCTCATTTTCCTCCTACTCGAGTCCGAGAGGGGTTTAAAAGACAACACCAACCAGGTGTGTGTATTGCCATCATTTCGTTATTTTTATTGCAAGGATTTGAATACTACACCTTCATCTTTCTAATCTACTCGTTACTTGTTTGTCGTTATTTTGCAAGGGAACCCAAGGAAAGTCCTCTCCGTCGGCCGACCGAAGGGGGAGGAAGAAGCAACCCGCCATCTCCCGCTCTTGAGGTAGGCATGATCACTTTCTTTATTTTGGGGTCTTTCGGCCCCTGGCGATCACATCTTGTTCTCGAGGCCGTGGCGAGTCACTTCCCTAATGGCCGTTTAAATTCCCGTTCTTATACTCTCTTTATATTCTGTTGTATTCTGCTCATATTCTCGAGGCCGCGGCGAATCACTTCCCCAATGGCCGTTTAAATTCCCGTTCTTATATGTTATATTCTTATCTATTCATATTCTCGAGGCCGCGGCGAGTCACTTCCCCAATGGCCGTTTAAATTCTCATTCTTATATATTACATTCTTATCTATTCATGTTCTCGAGGCCGCGGCGAGTCACTTCCCCAATGGCCGTTTAAATTCCCGCTCTTTATATTCTCCTTATATTCTGTTATATTCTTATCGGCTCATATTCTCGAGGCCGCGGTGAGTCACTTCCCCAATGGCCGTTTCAATTCTTGCTATTTAATTTCTGTACTATTCCCGTCCCCCCGAGGCCGCGGCGAGTCACTTCCCGCTATGGCCGTTTAACCCCCATATCTTGCTATATTATATTTGTCCCGCTCGCCCCGCCGGAGTAATCTCCCGTGGTGGCCCCTTCTCTCTTCTCTTATTTCTGTGTTACAGCAAACAAAAAGAAGGAGCCCGCGCGCTCCGCGTCCTCTTCGCACCCCGAACCGCGTGACGTCGCTCACAGATTGACGATCACGGTGGGACCTCTACTGCTTCCTTTTGGCTACCCTTGCAAGTTCGGCACCATCCGTGCCTCTCCACCTTGGCGCCCGCGCGCGCCCCCGTTGTGCTCACGGCAGCACTGTATGTTTTGATTGGTTGTTTGTTTATTACATGTCTGTTATTTCTGTTGTTTTCCCACTCCATATCTCTGTCAGCATTTCATTGCATGCATCCATCCCTCTTTTCTATCCTTTTTTCATTTTTTTGAGGATCACCCTTTCCCAGTGAAGGAAGGACTCTCCGTTTGAGAATTCCTCTCAACGGACTAGAATCTCCTCCACTGGGACCTCCGTAAGTCCCCGACATCGAAGAATCTCCTCTTCGTTCACTGGGCTGGTTGTACCATTGAAGTTCCCCGAAGTTAGTCATTTCATTCGTGGTGAGACGAGAGACCCTAGCTGACACGACGGTGAAACAAAAATAAACTAGGGTCCCCATTTAGTGTGAACTTCGGATCTCGCTAAAAACACAAAAAAAATCATCAAAATCAAAACACAAAAAAAAGACGTAAAGGCATCAACTTGTTCGATAATCTCTGCTACCTGCTTGCTAGTGTATATTTTTGCGTTCTGGGAAAACTGTGAGCATGGCTCACGAGTCTTTTGAGGAGAACCACCCTAGTCGTGGTTTGTCAGCCGACCCGCGAGTCTATGCTATGGCCTCGGGTCCTTCTCATGAACACTCGCATGAGGTGCAGGTTATTGCCGGGAACACATCCCCACCGCATGATATCTCTTCCTTACTGGGCGTCCTCGCCAACACGGAGCTTACCTCTGAACAGCCCCGGGCCTTCCAGGCCATTCTAAAAGGGAAATCTGTTTCCCCCACGCCCCAGGAATCAACTCCGGTCATCGCACCTCCCCAAGAGTTCGTGCAGGCCATTCCATCTCCTCCATTGGCGCAAGCCATCCAGTCTCCCTCGCTTCAAGGACAAGCGAGCCAACAACCACCCTCATTCTAGTTCCCGTCACAATCTCAAACTCCCGTTGTTCCCCACACACCGCTTCAGCCAGGGCCAACTGTCGGCGGTCCGACAGCTCCCTCTCATTCCGGGTTCCCCCCTCAAGTCTCCGGGAGACAGTTTCTCCCCCAGTGGCAAGTGCCACCTTCACCTCCAGAGGAGCTCGCCCAATCGCTCCTCAATAGGTTCAATCGCATGGACGAGCAGTTTCAAAATCTGAGAAGGATGGTGGACGTGAAAGCCACCCCGGAGGTTGCTTTGCCAATCCTTCCCGTCATTCATCTTCCTCCCTCCGAAATGCCCACGTACCGCAGATACAATGGTACCGGTAACCCCTTCATTCACCTCAAGGATTTCATGTATGAATCCTCCTATTGGCAAAACGATCAGAGGTCCCTGGCATACCTCTTTCGGAGATCATTGGATGGTCCCGCGCTTGAGTGGTTCTATTCCTTGGAGCCCCGCGAGGCCGAGAATTTTGAAATAGTCCAGAGAAGGTTCTTGCAGAAATATAGGGATAGGGTCGGTCCCTCACTCTCCATTACCGACCTAGTGGCTGAAAAGATGAAGCCCGACGAGGATTTTGTCCGCTATGCTAATAGATGGAGGTCTCTGGCGGAAAGAATAAGGGATACCCTCTCTGAGCCCGAACAAGTGAAGATGATTGTGTCTAATGCAACCCCACAGTTCAGACACGTCCTGGCCATGAATAAACTTACTACAATGGAGGAACTCTATGAAAGGACCCGATACATCCAAACCCAGTTAAAAGACTCCCCCATTATGAACATGTTTGAGTCGTCGAAGCCCAAAGTGGTCAGAAAGACAGGCGCTGGTGTCCCGGGTGGAGCCACAGAAGGGGTCGTGACAAATGAGCAAGTGGGTGCGGTCAACAATGCCAACTATGCGGTCAACCCAAGGCCTCCACAAATGCCCCGACTTCCCCTCCAACCAGGTCCTTTCCCTCTTCGTCCTCCACCCCAAAATAATCCACCCCAGGATAATATGCCTCCATTACGTCAACCCCAGCAACAACAGCCACAACCTCAGCAACAACAACCACCGCTTCAGTACAACCAAGTTCCACCCCCGGGGAACTATGGTCCCCAACAGCAACAAAGGAGGCCGCTCGGTCCCAAGAGAGCCTACTATCCACCATTACCAGAAACCTTAGCAGACATTTTTAATGCTCTCATGGCATCAAACCAACTCGCCCTACCCAGAGAAAGGCCCGTGTGGCCCCCAAATGTTGATACCTCCAAATACTGCATCTACCACAGGCAGCCAGGACACACAGTAGATTACTGCTTCCATTTCAAAGATTACATCTACGATATGAATGATGAACATCAAATAGATTGGGATGAAATGAGACGATACGTCGTCGCTTTTAAGGCTAGGAGACCTCCTCATAGGCCACAGCAGCAGTTACAACAGCAGCAGCAACCACAACAACAACAACAGCCTCAGCAGGCCCCACAATAACAGCCCGACATGGGCATAATCCAGAATCCATTACCGGAGCACCAACAGCCCAATCATTAGGTTAACCCCATCTCCTCCTTCCCGGAAGTCGGGAGAGAGCAGGTGTGGCACCAGGAAAGTACTTCTATTCTTTCTTCCTCTAACCCCATCGTCATGCAACCCCCTCGCCTTGCCCGGGTAGCACCTCTCTCTCATCAACCCGCGTCAGTATCACCTTCACCATTTTCACTACCATTACGCCCTCTCATCCGTACCCCGATCTCCTATCAACCGACACTCTCCACTACGCCTTCACACCCTCTCATCTTCTCTCACTCCCCCACTTTACCATCCACCTCTACCACATTTACCCCTACGCCTTCTAAACCCCTTATCATCCGTCAACCATACATAACCCCGTCTTTCTCCACCGTATCACCACTAATGCCTTTAAAACCATTCATTACTCATCGCCCACCTCAAAATCATTGCCCACTTTAAGTCCTACCCACTTCTACTTCGTCTCCACCTCCACCTTCCAGACCCCTTATCCTTCATAATCCGCGCGATATCCCCTCTACCTTCACCATGCCTCCACCTAACAAACCCCACATCAGAATCCCTGCTCCCGTCATCACCCCTGCTTCATCGACCATTCCTCCACCACTACCCCTCAAACCTCTGTTAAAATCCACTGCTACCCCCACAGAGGTACAAAAGCCGCAGGCAATGGTGCTCCGGAGTGGAAGGATTTTCCACAGAGTTTTCCCCCACAACAGTCAGAATCTTGAGCAATCTCAGCCAGAGAAGGATGATTGAGAACAACCAGAAAGAGCTATCCCTGGAACACAGTATGATCTATTAAAACATTTGGACAAGACGCCTGCTCGGATCTCCATCCTGGAGCTTCTTCAAGGATCCACATCCCACCAGGCAGCCTTAATGGAGTACCTTCAAAGAGTCATGGTTAATGAAGACCTCCCCGTGGAGAAGATTTCGACCGTCCTGACCCCAACAGACACACAACCGGCCATCATGTTCCACAACTACGAGCTCACTCCCAAGGAAGCTCGGAAATATACATTGTGCATTTCAATAAAAATCAATGGGTTATCCATAAACCCGTGTCTTGTGGACACGGGTGCGTCCATAAATGTGATCTCCATGAGCACTCTTCAGTTGTGTGGGATCGACGAGGAACAAATAAGACCTTCCTCGATCACGGTCACGGCCTATGACAATAGCAAAAGGCCACCGCAGGGGATGATTATTCTGAAGGCAGAACTAGGCCCCATGTCAATTCCCACGGAATTCTATGTCCTCGACATGGACCCCACATTCAAGGCTATACTGGGTCGCCCTTACATCGAAGCCATGGACGCTGTGCCTTCCACCAACCATCAGTGCATGAAGTTTCCTTACAATGGGAGAATTATTAAAGTGATCAGTACACCTGTCCTTCACACAGTGGATGCTATCAACACCTCTCTGCCCTCTGTTTGGCCGTCTCATCGGCCCATATTGTCACTACTGGATGTACGTGATTCATCTCACGTTCCACTAGCACCAAAGGAGCCGGTCAGGACAACCGCAACATCATGTCTCCCTTTTCACTCCAAATGTTGGGAGATTATGAGGAACATCGGCTATCAACAGGGTAAAGGTCTGGGCGTACAATTACAGGGTATGCTCAAACCGCCAAAGGAAATTAGGCCGAACCGTAGGTTTGGCCGAGGCTTCAAAGGACCGTTCAGGGCGGATTGGAAGCCCCTCACATGGACTCTATCAAACCACTTCAACAGAGGGCCCGTTGTTCAGATGGGAGATTACCCACGAGAAGCATATGGGGGATCACATGCTGTATATTTGGCTGAAAAATGTCCGAGGATCACCAAAAGAGGCAAGATCAAAGATCCGGAATGCGAGTGGAACAAATGGTTCGACATACGGGACATTTCCGTTGCACTGGAAAGGATGTTCTCGTCTCCACAACTTGAAGGACCGCCATTGATCTCCGAAATACCAGAGAATATTACCACTCTTGCCAAGGTTCCAAACTATCCTCGTCCTCGCCAGAAGGACTCTGTCATCGATGGATCTTCATCCGTCCTCAACATTGCCGTCGACGGCACATTAGCCGCCATCTTCTCCATCCACTCGTCTCAGCCTTTGCTGATATCTTCTTCCTGGGCCAGACAATTGTCTGATGATCTTCCCAGATCCCCTTCTCTGTTTACATACCTACGCGGGCTTTTCAACCCACGCCAGGTCTTCAACCATGATCTGCTCTATGAGCCTCACAATCCTCTAGCCATAACCACTTTTCTCTCTCCTCCAATCTCTTTTCACTGCTTTGTCAATAAAAATGAAAACGAAAAAAAAAACGTCAATTTTCAAACTCCCCAACAACACATCTTCGTTGAGGAAACCTCCTACATCTCCCACAGGTGCGTACCGCCTTGCGGACCACCCGTCTAAGGTCCGATGAGCGACCTTTTCTACCCCTCCTCTGAGGGGTCTTCTCCTGTACATTCTACACCATCCTCTTCGTCTTCCTCTTCTTCTGTAAATATTGTCAGTCAATCTAGGAATGATAGGCCAAGGGTAGTACCTAGGAAAAAATCCAAGGGTAGGTAGATCCCTCGTCGATTCCTTCTGGATTTAGCCGCCAGGTGTCAAGCCCTCCTTGTCATCCCCCAGTTGCTAGAAAATCCCATCCGGCTACCGAAAATAGAATGTGAGGGCGACTGTGCATTTGATGAAGGGTATGGAGTCTACGAGATCACGGATGAAGAATGCCCTACTGAAGATGAGGGTGAAGAATATGAGGATGCGGCGGGCGCATACGCTAGTGGAATAAGGAGATTCGACGAGCCGTCAACCGCCGTAGAAAAATCCACCAAAGAAGTCAACTTGGGAACTGAGGAAGACCCTAGGATCATCCTCATAAGTGACAACCTACCACCCTCTGAAGAAGAGGCATTAATTGAGGTTCTCAAGGAATATAAGGACACGTTTGCATGGAGCTACGAGGATATGCCGGGTCTGGATTCAACCTTGGTCGAACACCGTTTAACCCTAAAACTAGGGTCCGTCTCGGTAAAACAAAGGTTAAGGCGTTTCCACCCTCAAATGGCTTTGAAAATGAAAGAAGAGGTCAATAAGCTCCACAAAGCCAGGTTCATTAGAGTCGTTCTTTATCCTCAATGGGTGGCGAACATTATCCCGGTCATGAAGAAAGATGGGAAAGTCAGGATTTGCATCGACTTCCGGGACCTTAACCGCGCGTGTCCAAAGGATGATTTTCCCTTGCCTCACATTGATGTGTTGATCGATAACACGGCAGGCTACGAGACCCTCTCGTTCATGGATGAATTTTCAGGATATAATCAAATTCGTTTGGCAGAAGAGGATCAGGAGAAGGCGTCATTCACTACCACTTGGGGAACATACTGTTACGTGGTCATGCCGTTCGGATTAAAGAATGCTGGAGCTACTTACCAAAGGGCGATGATGGCCATATTTCATGACATGATGCACATATATCTGGAAGTGTATGTGGATGACTTATTGGTAAAATCAAGGACCAGGATGGAACATCCAGAAGTTTTGGCTAAGGTCTTGCAGAGGTCAAGGGAGTTCCAACTGAAAATGAACCGGAAGAAGTGTGTGTTTGGTGTGTCGTCAGGTAAATTGCTGGGGTTCATTGTGAGCAAAAGAGGGATCGAGATAGATCCCTACAAAGCTAAGGCTATCAGGGATATGCCGCCTCCCAAGAATTTGAGGGAAGTCCGAGGTTTAATCGGGAGGTTACAGTTTATTCGTCGATTTGTGTCTCAACATTCACAAAGGTGTAGACCTCTCTACGAGTTGACCAAGTCAGGAGTAGAATTCCACTGGAATTCTAAATGTCAGAAAGCTTTTGAAGGGTTGAAGGAATATCTGGCTAGTCCACCCGTTCTCATTCCACCCAAACCAGAAAAACCTCTGATCCTTTACGTCTCAGTCTTGGATGACTCCGTGGGAGCCGTCCTCGCACAAGCTGATGAAGAAGGCAAGGAACGGGCAACCTATTACTTGTCCAAACTTCTCAATCCCTGTGAGCAGAAGTACACCGTCATGGAGAAAACCTGTGCTGACCTCGTTTGGGTAGTGCAGAAATTGAAGCACTACTTCTTGGCTTATGAGGTCCACTTGATTGCTCGAATGAATCCTATCAAATTCCTTCTGGAGAAAGCCGTCCTTACGGATAGGCTAGCACGCTGGCAAAGTTTTCTCTCTCAGTTCGACATCACCTACATCCAGCAAAAGGTGATTTAAGGCTATGTCATAGCCGAGCATCTCGCTCACCATCCTCTTCCCAAGTTCGATCCCGTCCAATCAGAGTTTCCAGATGAGGAACTAATGTCCGTCAACCAATCAGATGAGCCAACGTGGACGCTATATTTTGATGGAGCTCTGAATTCTCAAGGGAGAGGAATCGGCGTCGCCCTCCTGTCGCCTGAAGGCCTCACATTCCCATTGGCATATCAACTCAAATTTCCAGTCACCAACAATATAGCCGAATATGAAGCTCTTCTAGCTGGCCTAGAACTCGCTCATTCTTTTCGTATCACTGAGTTGCGAGTCGTAGGTGATAGTCAACTCATCCTTCGCCAGGTGCTCACTAAATATCGCACTCACGATCCCAAACTCAAGCCATACCAAGAACTCACTACTGCCTTTGCCAAACCGTTCGCCAAACTGATCTTTGTTCATGTCCCTCGTCATCAAGATATTCTCGCCGATGCCCTCGCCTCGTTGGCATCATCCATAAGGTTCCCTCTAGGAAGATGGTTTAAGTCCATTTCCATCTACAAACTTCACGCCCCTGCAATCGATGATGCTTCCTACGTAAATATCAAAGACTGGATAGCAAGAAAGATCCTGCAGGAAGATATCCTTGAGAAGAGGGAGATCATGTTGGCAGAGGTTGAAGAAGAACTGGCTGATGAAGAGAAACCATGGTTCTATGAAATTGTCAAACACTGCCAAGATCAGTCTTATCCTGAAGGGGCCACCACAGAGGACAAGAAAGCCATAAGAAGGGTGGCTCAGAAATATACTTTGGTTGGAGGTATACTCTATAGGAGGAGCCTTACTGGTATTCTGTTAATATGTCTTGGTGACGATGAGGTTTGGAGATGTGTAGAGGAGACGCACTCGGGCGTGTGCGGTGGCCACGTGAATAGTCAGATGCTCGCCAAGAAGATCATTCGCCAAGGCTTTTATTGGCCCACTATGGAAGAAGATTGTGCTGTCTATGTCCGTAGGTGTGTCAAGTGTCAACTTCACGCCGATAAAATACATTCACCATCTTCCTCACTTCATCCAATATCTTCCCCGTGGCCTTTCTCCATGTGGGCATTCGACATCATTGGTCCCCTAGGTGATCCCAATTCCATCACCAAGCAGAAATCTTTCATCCTTACTGCGACGGAATACTTCACCAAATGGCCCGAAGCTGAAGCTTACGCGGAAATCAAGGCGTCAACAGTCTGTAAATTCGTCATAAAGAACATCCTCGCCAGATTCGGCGTCCCAAGCACGATCGTCACCGACAATGGGTCACAGTTCATTTCTCAGGACCTACAGGACCTCTGCAAAAGGTACGCAATTGCATTGCATCATTCATCGCCTTATTACCCACAAGGTAACGGCCAAGCAGAGGCCACCAATAAAACATTGCTCAAAATCATCAAAAAAACCTGCGAGTCTAGTAAGTTTTCAGACTGTCCAGAAAAGCTTATCGAAGCTCTATGGGCCTATCGCACTTTAATCCGTACCCCCACCGGGCAGACTCCATTTGCCCTTACTTATGGTATGGAAGCGGTAGTCCCGTACGAGACTCTGATCCCTTCTCTCAGGGTACAATTGGACGAGGAATTTCTACTCGACGATCGTCGTAATTCACTCCTCGCCCAGTTGGAACTCTTGGATGAGAAACGGCTGGCCGCTGCCGAACACGCGCGTGTGTATCAAAATAGACTCGCTCGCTTTTACCAAAAAAAAGTCGTTGAGAGAAAATTCAAAGTCGGTGAGATGGTCATAAAAAGAATTTTTGTCAAACCTGGAGGTCCGCGTTCTAAGCTCCAACCCAATTGGGAAGGACCATTTGTAATTCAAGCCGTGTACCCTGGCAACGCCTACAAGCTAGTCAACGCCGAAGGGACCGAGTTATCCCACCCTTGGAATGGGCTTTATCTTAAGAAATACTACCCTTAGCACAAACAAAAAATGATGAAAAGATAAAAACATCAAAAACAAAGAAATACCGAAAACCACTAAAAATATGGAAAATTCAAAATGCCGATGCCTGGCAGTCACCATGTAGTTAAGTTCCTGCATCTAACCTTCATGTTAGGATAGGGCCCATTAAGGCTTGGTAGTCACCGGGTCTTGGTTTGCCAGAACCGTGGAGATCCCTGTCCGGCCACGTCGGCCTATGCTCGCTCGAAGGAAGCTAACATGTGCTCACTTATGTATTTTATTCAAAAAAAAAAGTCGGTAGCGTCACCTACGGTGGAGCGTCACCCAGAAGATCTCCGGAAGCTGTAATCTTTATTCTTTTCTCTTCGACCAAATGAGACAGTCGACGCCCTTAAAACGCTGAGCATGAGAAACCAAAACTCAAACCCCAAAGGTAATAGTAGGATCCATTTCCTCGAGCATCGATCAGAGCACGAGAAGAGGGCAGTGTCCCCGCAGGCATACAAAAAGGGAGCCCACAAACGTCAAACGACTATATCTCCCTCACAAAAAGAAATACAAAATCAAAATCAAGAGAAAAGCCTGGTCGTGACCGTGCCTGTTGCGATAAACGGAACCCCTCAAAGCAAAAGTCTGAATCCACAAAAGGGGCCGTGGAATGTAAATGCTCGAGATTTGGTCCGAAGTTGTCCGAAAGGAAAGAGTTAATAGGCCCTTATTCGCTCGCCTAGTTAACGGTTTTGTTGATCCTCTCAGGAGGTTTATCCCCCATGCTCTTCCTTCTTCCTCTAAAGATGAAGGTTCGATGGAGTTTCTGAAAGGTGAAAACTCCCCAGGGTCTGCGACCTTATTTTAATATACACATTTGGTTGCCTACTTTGAAAAGCAAAAGCTATCGCTGCGAAGGAGTCTCCGTGTTTCGGGCTAGTCAAGACCCCTGTTTACCACCTTGATGTCTTCTTGTTTATCCTCGGGCTTAGGCCAATGCAAGCGCGTCACCTATGGGTGCGACGGCGTCTGATTCCGGGTCAGCGTCGCGCGGTTGGTCGTTAGGGTTCCAGGGTAGTCCATCATATACCATCTAGAGTTGTGAGGAAACAGACCCGGGTCGGGCAAATCATTTACCTCAAACACCTTTTGGGTGAATCCCTGTGGTCGGAAGCGACTGGGAGCCTAAGCATGGCATGACGGTATTGTCATCAGGGTAAGTCTTAGCCGGCGGGATCATCATTCGAGGGGTCTAGAGGCCCAAATCAACCTAGATGTGCACTTAGGATACCTGGGAGGTTAGTAAGAAACCCCTGTCTCACGTAGGTTATGTGCCATGTGGGTGCTTACCGGGCGTTAGCAACAAAAAAATCGAAATGATAAAAGCAACAAAAAAAATGGAAAAGAGAAAATGTACATATTTGCAAACAAAAAAATCTTTTTTATGATAAAACAAAAAAAATGCCAAATATAACAAAGAAAAACAAATCAATTTTGTATTTTGCGTGCAGCATCTCACTTTTTTTAAAATACCGCTTGCATTCGTGTGCTTGCCTGTCGCATTTGTCATCACCGCATCTTTCCCTTGCCTTCATTAAATAAAGGCTTGGCCCCTTGACCAGTTATCAAGGACAGTCACAGTGACCATTTGCTTATTGAGCAAGGGGTCAAGTCAGAACAGAAATTCTGATTTGTTTGTTTCAGTGATGTGTGCAGGGATTCAGGCAACAGAAGCAAAGGTGAAAACCAAACAAACCAAACCTTGTATTTTATTCCAAAAACCAAAAAAATTACATCAAGTTCCGCCCTCTCTCTCCGCATTACTCGTCCCACTACTCTCCGGGTAAAACGCTCTCAAAGGTGTTACCCAACTACGAAAAGCGGTACTCCTACCGCTCTGTACTCCTCTTCCTATTCCCACATCCCGGCATTGATCTACGGAAGCAGCAGAGAAGCTACCAACACGAAAGCCACGCTCTCGTGCTCTTCGGTAGCGCTCCTCACCATCTCTCAGCCACTGTTCAGCAAGACCAAGGCTGATTCGGAGTTCGAATAGTTGGGCCTCCATGGCCCTTCGTTCCTCCCTTTCAGTCAATCTGTTGGCTCTTTCTCTCTCTGCGTCTCTTTCTTTCTCTGCACGTTCTCTCTCGCGGTCTTCCCTCTCCAACTGGAGAGTGATCCTCAGTTCCACAGCATCCCTAGAGGAGTCGTCATCAGGATGACGCCGCAGTTCCCTCTCCAGTTCTGCTATCCTAGCCTCCTTCTGCGCAGCTTGGCCAAGCGCTTCTTCCGTCTCCTTTTCCTGCCGAGTGTACCATCTCAGATACACGATAAGGCATAAACAAGGAGAACTCAACACTGAGACTCTTACCTGTATAGAGAGCATCCCTTCTGCCTCCGTAGCACGCTGCGTGGCGTGAGCAAGTTGCTCATGAAGCAAGTCAAGTTCTGAGGTGGGAATCCACAAGCTGGAAGAGGCACCACCTACTCCCATCGCTGGGGAAGCCGCGCCAATCTGGGCATGCTACGACCGCGTGAATTAGCAGCCAACATCTGGAATCTGGGATTTTAATTAGGAACGTACTGTACACCTACCAAGGCGCTCGTAGCTCCGCGGGCATTACCCAACTGTTGTTCCATCTCTGCCAAGCGAGTTCGTAAATTCGCTATCATGGCATCCCGGACATCCTGCAGCCTTACGAGTCAGCATTTTCACCAGAAAACCAAGAAAAGGAGAAAGAAGAAAAGAGAAAAAGGGGAAACCTACCTCCACAAGTCCCCGGGGTTGGAACCGCTCTGCGTACTTTGTCCTATATAGACGCAAGTAGTCCTCGCTATCCCGCGCCTGTGATTCTACAATCGTGCCACCCCGTTGCCAGTCCTCATACTGTTCGGGGAATCGCACGCGCCAG
This sequence comes from Amorphophallus konjac, assembly GCA_022559845.1. NCBI lineage: Eukaryota > Viridiplantae > Streptophyta > Magnoliopsida > Alismatales > Araceae > Amorphophallus > Amorphophallus konjac. The sequence continues at coordinate 195,009,859 of CM040128.1, read as the reverse complement.
TCAATGCAGGTCGCCGGTCCCCGCGTCTTTCTCCCGACACGAGGTGGCACAGCTGAATCCACCCATTCTTGAGCCAGTCCTAAAGTCCTCATAACTAATCGTAGCCGAAGCGGCTCGATTTCATTCAGGCAGTGCATCCACAGTTCCCGTCCGAACCGGGCACGACTTGCTAGAACCCACGGCTGGTCGGCATCGACCATGTCTGAGTAGGGTCTCCAGTTTACCATCGCTGCAGGGAACTCCTGTAGCTCCCGCCTTAGCACCATCAGTTGGTAGGTTAGGGGTGCCGCACTCATGATGGGTTCCCACCGCCTGGCTAGCGGCACCATCGCGGGTCGCCAATGCCGAGCTCTCCCCATAGGGAGGTAATAATAGCTCCACAGCTGCTCGGCGCAGGTCATCAGAACCTTGCAAAAACACAAAAAAATACAAAACAAGCAAAACCAAAAAAATACCTGGATGAATGGTGTGAAACCACTCACAGTCATCTCACGATCCGTTTCTTGGAATAGGCCTGCAAACAAGTGTGCCAGCATGGCGGCTCCCCAGGCATAATACCCTACTCTTTCAAGGTCTGACAGCAGCTCCAGGAAGCGACATTGGATACCGTCCCCTTTCGAGCTCAGTACCAATCTCCCCAAAAGGAAGAGGAGAAATCTCCTCAAATCTATGTTGCATCTTTCCCAGTCGCCGAAATCTGTGCAGTACACAGCACGGCATCCTATTTCCATCCTTTCCATGAACTCTTCTGAGGATTCATCGTCCCGCCGACGAGTGTCGGTGAGCCCTAATGCATCCATGAGGGACGCCCTAGCTACCGACCTATTTTTCCGACCATCTAGGTCCAAACCCAGTAACTTCTGGGCACCTTCTCTGTAGTCCGCGTAAGTGACTCCGGTCACTGCCTCGCCCTCCACCTTCAGACTTGTGATCCGGACCACATCCTCCAAGCTGGGCACCATAGTTCCCCCAGGGCATCAGGAATGCCCGACTCACTGGGTCCCATCTCTCACACAAGGATTGGATCAGGACCAGGTCGAGCTGGATCGGCTCGATCCGAAGGAAGGTGCCAAAACCCATCACGTCTAGCCTGACCTTCTAAAAATCTGGGAGACCTCGGTATGCTGCCACTACCAACTCCCATGAGATCTGTGATTTCATCACACTCTACGCATGCAGGAAATGGAGAGGAGGTTTGGGCAGAAAGAAAGGAAGAAAAAAGAATGGAAAAAAGGGCAAGAAAACTTGGCTTACGAGTTGTGATTGGGCCCTTTCGCTAAAGTGTCCTTCGAGGTCCGAAAGCCTCCTGGAACTACTACCACTAGACCTGCTTCTCTTCGAGGAGTGGGAAGATTCGTCCTCCATCCAACACTCGAAATTTTGAACTCCTCCTCTCCCGTGAAAACTTGTGCTCCTCGAGTTAGCTCTCGATATACCTGGGAAGATAAAAGGGACAAGAATTTATAGAAATGGAAGGAGTGCGGGCCAAGATTGCCTCCATCACCTGTTAATGATAGCCCTCGCAATGAGGAACCTGCCATGCGGTCCCGTGTGTCACTTCACCGCTCGCACAGGGTGATTGATTGGACGAAGAATATGACGACTAGCCCCCTATGTTGTCTAGGGAAACCCTTTCATGTTTTAAAGGACGTCCGCAAAATTTGACACAACATCTGGGAAAAGGGGCTAGGGCCGTCATTATTGACTTCGGCGGCAGATTCCCGTGGGAAATGGTCACAACAAGACGCGATTCTCTATTTAGGGGTGGAGTCTCGGCAGACCCATCACATGGGAACAGTGCAAAGAAGAGGAAGTGTAGGGAAGAAGGAATGCACAAGAGAACAAACGAGCAGCAGAAAATCAAATCACTCCATTCATAATTCTACATAAGCTGTCATAAACACTACAATCATAAGGAGGAGGCGAGTCCACCAGCTCGCCGATCCTCACCATCACTCATCTCTCTGGGTGCTCCCCTCCGCTCCCTTGAGGTGCGGGTCCCTCAGAAGCCTCCGGGATCCTCGTGCAGCAGCACCTGCCTCGCCTCTTGACGCCTGCTCCGCAGCAGTGACTCGCTGCTCCTCCCCTGGCGTGGCAAAGAAGCCACTAGCGGCAAAGCGACCAGACTAGCGCAGTCGCTCCCCGAACTCTCGCGCTCTCTCGTAGCGCGTCTCCATCCCTCCTAGCCTCTGCACGACGGCCTGAAGGCCCAGTTGGAGCTCCCTCACTAGGGCCTCCAAGGCCCTCCTCTCGGTATGATCCCGCAGTCGCTCAGACCTTCTCTCGGCTTTCTCTCTCTCTGCCTCCCTCCTCATCATGATGAGGACATCTCCTACCACTCCTCATTCTTTCGAGGGTCCCGTTGCTTGCCAGCTATGCGTCATCATGTTCGCGGCATTTTCTTAAATCATGACTTGTAATTTTTATATTTTCTTGAGTCATAGATTATGTAATTTCCCTTTTATTGAGTCTAGTACCTAGGTTAAAGAGTCATATACCTAGGTTAATTGTCATTAGAGTGGTTAATGAGTCAGTTGGGCCCAATTAAGTGGGCTAGGCCCATGGGCACCCCCCTTCCCCCTTGCTTTATTGTCATTAGTCAAAAACTCAGGGTCTTTTGTTAAATTGTGGGTTTCCTATAAATAGGACCCCAATCCCCCCCATTTGGAGCTAATGAAGTATTGAATATTTGAGCATAAGTGCACCCCTCTCTCTCTCTAGCTCTCTCTCATTCTCTCTCTCTCTCTCTAAATTTCGAAATTCACTCTCTCTCCTCCCTATTCACCTCTGTTTAAGACCCCTCCCCCTTCCCCATACCTCCCATTTACTCCCCCTCCAACCCCTAGGTGGAACCCCTTTCTCCTAGGCACCTCTCCCTCTTCCCAAGCAACCTTTCCCCTTCCCCACACAACCTTTCATTTTCCCAAGGGAGAATCCCTTCTCCCAAGCACCCCTTCCTCTCCCCAACACAACCCTTCCCATTCCCTAGGCCTCCATTCAACACCTCCATTAACCTTCCACCCAAGGCCCCTCCACAATCACCACAGAGTGTTCTGCCCCCTTGGTTCGCTGCCAGCAGGAGAAGCCCGACTTGCAGAGCCTGCTCCGGAGTGATCCGACATCGTCTGGAGGTGCACCATACATCGCCGGAAAGGTCTACGAGTCTTCTTCGCAACCGAGGTGGTCTTGCTGCGTTCCGACTTAGGAACAGTGCGTGGCGCCCGTTCTCGTCCGACTGCGCAACCAGGATCAGAATCCGGACCAGAGCCACAGTGCAGAAGCCCTCACGGACACATCCTTCAACCTCTGGAGGCGCCACTTGACCGAGAGCTGCTACCACAAGTCTTCCACCAGCACCAACAAGCGGCGTCCCGTTCGGCATCAGGAAGTGCCCTTTCCATTTTTTCTCCCCTGGGCGCGCAGATAGTCTGTTTATGTCCTGCCCAGGAAGTGCCTCACTCAACGGACGCCTCCTCACCGTCCCGACATCCTATGGTGCTGTTCTTGGTTTCTGCTCGAAGAAGACTCATCCACGGACGTCCTCGACTTGGTCTCGCCTCATTCAAACTTTGGGAGTGATCGTGGCACCTTCGACAAGCAGCTGCAACATCCTGGACCAGTCTGTACCAGAACGCTGAGTGCCTGCTCCAGGGTCCACTCCGACCAGTGGCGACGCTGGAACTATCCACCAAAAATCACAGTCATACCTGGGTACGTCAGCAACATTTTGGCGCAAGTCTCATCAAGTTCTGAGTCCGGGAGAGCTCACAGCGGCGACTACATCGACCCCCTCTCTTGTTGTCCCAGACCCGGGCAGATTCGGCCGGGTGCTCCGTCGGCGCGATCGAGCCTATCTCCCCTCCTCGCCTGGCCGGCTTAGCGCCCCTCCCTGTGCGGAGGTAGTTTTTGATTGTAACAGTGAAATCCCCACCCCAAGTTCACCCTCCTGTGAGAGGTGTAGTGAATGTAACTAATTAAGCAGGATTCAAGCTTCATCGGCGCAGTGTGCGGGGAACCCACACTTCCCCGCTCGCCCTCGTCTCCGGCCGGGATCGGTGTCTTCACACCGATCAGGTGAGCTTCGGTCCACTCTCCTCTGCTGGTTTATTATCATTGCTTAGTTTAGTATTATCCCTTGATGTGCCGTCGGCGGTGAGAGAGAGCTCGTTCCAACATTCCGTTTAGTCAAGTGCCACCGCAGGTGAGTTGTGAGTGTGACATTACATCCCACGCCCTCGGCATGCCAGCCGCCCTTGACATTGGGCATCCCTGGCCCATTGGGGTCTATCCTTAGCTGGTCAAATCCTTGGAGCCTCGAGGTCCAACTTCGGACCCTCACCACCATCGCCGGTCCACCTACGGACCCGAGTGGGCCAACGCGAGTGAGTCCGCTAGTGTGACGCTGCCAACTTGTTGTATTGCTTGCACATTTAAGTCCGAGGGGTTCATATTATATTGCTGCATTTTGGTGTCACATCAAATTGGTATCAGAGCAAGTTCTAGACTTGTCTTTACTAAGTCTTGTCCTAGGGCCATTGCATGCATCACCCTTGTCCTCCATCATGACTACCTCATACTTGGCATATTCGCCACTCTTAGGCCCATTAGAAGCCTTTGTGTTTGATGGAACCCGCCCTAGTATATATCTAGAGTGGGAGGACTCCATAGATCGACACTTTGGGAGGTTCACTCTATCAGGGCCTATACAAGTCAACTATGCCAAGAGTTTGCTCTGGCGCCAAGCTAGGAAAGAATGGGAGGACATTGTAGGTTTGAGAGAAGCCAAAGGGGAAGCACCCATTGAATCTTGGGATGAAATGAGGGCCAATCTTAGAAAGACCTATGCACCCCAATCCAAACCTCTTCAGCCAACTTATCTTCCACCCCCGACCCCAATTCCAACCCAAGAACTTCCCCGATCAAGCCCAACCCAAGCCTACACCTTTGAGGAGGAGGAGCCACAAAACTTACCCACTCCTCCTAGTCCGGGTCCTCATGAGCCGCACATTGTCACCATGAATGAGTCCATACTCCAATGGCTCAAGCGGGGCCCCACCATTCCTAGCTCACCACCCTACCATTCACCCTTGGGATATCAAGCCCACATTGTGCCCACCCAGTCTTCCCATGTCACACTTCAAACCTCCTATCTTGTGGAAGACTTAGGGGACTTAGTGGACTGCTTACAATGGCAAGTCCACCTGACCAATATGCTAGCCATAGGACCATTGGAGTCTAGCACCATCTTCCTAGCATACCCCACCACCAGTTCCATCACCTCCATCTACACTTGTGGCCATTATACGAGTGAAATCCTCCTCTTTCTCCCCAAGGATGAGAAACCCATCGTGGCCCACTCCCCACCCATTGAGGTTCCAATTGATTTGATTTGCCAACCCAGTAGAGACCTTGGCCCAATTACCTTGGAGGAGGATGACTCACTATTTGGGAACCTTGAGGACATGGAGTTCCTCTCTCTAGGCAACCCATACAATGATCCCTTTGACCGCTTCCAATGGGAGTACGGATACCCATGTGGCCTAACCACCTCACCCACCACCCACCTTTTCCTACCATCACCCACTATGTTGGACCAAGCCCACCTCTCCCAAGACTCAGATTACACCATGATCGCCATGACATTGGGTAATATACACTTAGGGAGTGAGGAAGTGCCCCACTTCAGGATATCCACCTTCCTAGACCCCTTTGACCCATTCCGATGGAGGTCTAAAAGCCCACACATAGGAGACATCTTTTGTACAAAAGTGCATAAGTCTTGGCGTACATCACTACTTGGCATGATTCTTAAGTCGGGTCCACTCGTTCATATCACCCACATGCCAAGTAGGATGCATGATTGGTCTATATTCGGGTATAACGGCCCTACCTCATTCATCATTGATCATATGCATGGTAGGAGCATCTACGGATGTCCGGGCCCCCCGACATTCATCACCACTTTGTGTGATAGGTTCCCCTATAGATATCATGGCCCTCCAACCATTGTTATAAAGCCCATGCATGATAGGGCCACTTGTTATAAAGTTCATCAAGGTCCACATGGCATCACAACATGATAGGTCAATTTACGGTTGCCCCGGTCCACCTTTACACACCAAGCTTTTCACACCCACACCGCATCATAGTACATGGCATACGCATACACGCAAGCAATTTGTAATGAGCGGTGAGGTTCACAAAGAGCGGATAAGAGCTCGCGAGCGCCACTTGGAATTCCAAGTAGGCAATTTGGTGATGATGGCATCGGAGAAGCCCTACCTTAGGGTCACCTCCCATTCGAGGGCACGAGGACTTGGATCTTTTCCTGTTCCTAGTGACTTTGGCAACACAGCTTATGGATTGAATTTACCAATGGGGTATGGGATATTCCCCACTTCTCACGTGGCTAACCTGGCACCCTATATGGGCACCGCGGTGGATCCTAGTGAGTGCTTTGAGCCTATACCTTCCTTTGAGAGGGACACCCCGGAGAGCTCCCACAAAATAGCCTTGAGAGCCCGACGTGTGCACACGGAGGCAATACTAGGCAAGCAGGGTTCCATTGCCAGCAAGAGGGTGCGCCTGAGCCACCTTGAGAGGATGAAGAGCCGTCCCCTGGTCGCAGACACAGGGTTGAGTCTGGAGGTCGTGGTTCGCCCGGAGCTACTTTGGAGGACCGCTACCCCGGTGGACCCATACTCGACGGAGTCGAGTTCTCCGCACCCCGGGGGTATGATGAGGACATCTCCTACCACTCCTCATTCTTTCGAGGGTCCCGTTGCTTGCCAGCTATGCGTCATCATGTTCGCGGCATTTTCTTAAATCATGACTTGTAATTTTTATATTTTCTTGAGTCATAGATTATGTAATTTCCCTTTTATTGAGTCTAGTACCTAGGTTAAAGAGTCATATACCTAGGTTAATTGTCATTAGAGTGGTTAATGAGTCAGTTGGGCCCAATTAAGTGGGCTAGGCCCATGGGCACCCCCCTTCCCCCTTGCTTTATTGTCATTAGTCAAAAACTCAGGGTCTTTTGTTAAATTGTGGGTTTCCTATAAATAGGACCCCAATCCCCCCCATTTGGAGCTAATGAAGTATTGAATATTTGAGCATAAGTGCACCCCTCTCTCTCTCTAGCTCTCTCATTCTCTCTCTCTCTCTCTAAATTTCGAAATTCACTCTCTCTCCTCCCTATTCACCTCTGTTTAAGACCCCTCCCCCTTCCCCATACCTCCCATTTACTCCCCCTCCAACCCCTAGGTGGAACCCCTTTCTCCTAGGCACCTCTCCCTCTTCCCAAGCAACCTTTCCCCTTCCCCACACAACCTTTCATTTTCCCAAGGGAGAATCCCTTCTCCCAAGCACCCCTTCCTCTCCCCAACACAACCCTTCCCATTCCCTAGGCCTCCATTCAACACCTCCATTAACCTTCCACCCAAGGCCCCTCCACAATCACCACAGAGTGTTCTGCCCCCTTGGTTCGCTGCCAGCAGGAGAAGCCCGACTTGCAGAGCCTGCTCCGGAGTGATCCGACATCGTCTGGAGGTGCACCATACATCGCCGGAAAGGTCTGCGAGTCTTCTTCGCAACCGAGGTGGTCTTGCTGCGTTCCGACTTAGGAACAGTGCGTGGCGCCCGTTCTCGTCCGACTGCGCAACCAGGATCAGAATCCGGACCAGAGCCACAGTGCAGAAGCCCTCACGGACACATCCTTCAACCTATGGAGGCGCCACTTGACCGAGAGCTGCTACCACAAGTCTTCCACCAGCACCAACAAGCGGCATCCCGTTCGGCATCAGGAAGTGCCCTTTCCATTTTTTCTCCCCTGGGCGCGCAGACAGTCTGTTTATGTCCTGCCCAGGAAGTGCCTCACTCAACGGACGCCTCCTCACCGTCCCGACATCCTATGGTGCTGTTCTTGGTTTCTGCTCGAAGAAGACTCATCCACGGACGTCCTCGACTTGGTCTCGCCTCATTCAAACTTTGGGAGTGATCGTGGCACCTTCGACAAGCAGCTGCAACATCCTGGACCAGTCTGTACCAGAACGCTGAGTGCCTGCTCCAGGGTCCACTCCGACCAGTGGCGACGCTGGAACTATCCACCAAAAATCACAGTCATACCTGGGTACGTCAGCAACATTTTGGCGCAAGTCTCATCAAGTTCTGAGTCCGGGAGAGCTCACAGCGGCGACTACATCGACCCCCTCTCTTGTTGTCCCAGACCCGGGCAGATTCGGCCGGGTGCTCCGTCGGCGCGATCGAGCCTATCTCCCCTCCTCGCTTGGCCGGCTTAGCGCCCCTCCCTGTGCGGAGGTAGTTTTTGATTGTAACAGTGAAATCCCCACCCCAAGTTCACCCTCCTGTGAGAGGTGTAGTGAATGTAACTAATTAAGCAGGATTCAAGCTTCATCGGCGCAGTGTGCGGGGAACCCACACTTCCCCGCTCGCCCTCGTCTCCGGCCGGGATCGGTGTCTTCACACCGATCAGGTGAGCTTCGGTCCACTCTCCTCTGCTGGTTTATTATCATTGCTTAGTTTAGTATTATCCCTTGATGTGCCGTCGGCGGTGAGAGAGAGCTCGTTCCAACATTCCGTTTAGTCAAGTGCCACCGCAGGTGAGTTGTGAGTGTGACATTACATCCCACGCCCTCGGCATGCCAGCCGCCCTTGACATTGGGCATCCCTGGCCCATTGGGGTCTATCCTTAGCTGGTCAAATCCTTGGAGCCTCGAGGTCCAACTTCGGACCCTCACCACCATCGCCGGTCCACCTACGGACCCGAGTGGGCCAACGCGAGTGAGTCCGCTAGTGTGACGCTGCCAACTTGTTGTATTGCTTGCACATTTAAGTCCGAGGGGTTCATATTATATTGCTGCATTTTGGTGTCACATCACATCATCTGCAGAAGAACCCTTAACTCCAGGATGTCTGGAGAAGGCCTCTCCTCACCACGATGCCGCAGCTCCGTTACAGTCGCCACCCAGGCATCACGCTCCTCTTCCGCCCGGGTCGCGCGGGCCACCGCACCGGCAAGTTGCTCTCGGAGGGAGGCAATCTCGAGAAAAGGGGCCGAGGAGCTGGAAGATGCACCACCAATCATCCCTGCCGTCGTTGTCTGCTGGGCACGTTGGAACAAAATAAACAACGGCCGTCAGTGAAACTCCAAATCTAAAGATAAAAGTGCGGCACGTAACTTACCAGGAGCGACAGCTCATGTTGAGCGACGGCCAGCTGCCGCCTAGCCTCTGACAGTTGGGCGCGCGAGCCGCCGACCCCACGCGTGTCCCCAGCTTGGGGAAGCACCGCATAACTCTCTCTCTGCCGCCGCAGGAAGTCGACGCTATCCTGCACCAATACACTCCCTTGCTGTCCAGGGAGACGTACGTGCCAGTCCTCGAGCCTCGCCTTGCAGCGACTCTCCCTCCTGACGCGGCTCGGCTCGTCCGCACTCGCCCACTCATCGGCCAGGCCCAGGGTCCCCGCCATGTCTTGCACCAAGAAAAGGGTCCCACATCAGTCAAAAAGAACGCGTCCCCTGTCTAGGACGCATCCATCATTTAAGTGCAACACTCGCCGAACCCTTTCCCCCCTCGCACGGCTTGCTTCAAAACTCAAAATGGATCAAACAGGGGGAAAACCAAGCACCTACCAGACCGTGTTCACCTCCCTCCGCGACATCAGGCCCCTCGGGTCCCTCGGGGGCCCGAAGCGGCCCTTCCTCCTCCATAGACACCGTTCCGTGCTCTGGCACGTCCCTCCTCGGGCGAGGGGTCCCGCGTCCCTCTCCACCTTCGCCGTGGTCCAGACCGCCGAACTCCATCGATCGAGGGGAAGAAGACAAAGACGGGCGAGCAAGTTTCGGCGGAAGGCGGGCTCGTTTGCGGGTAAGGCACGGAGAAGGAAGGCCACCCGTCACTTTAAATTTGAATTTGAGGATTAAGACGCGTCCTCGCGCTTGGAAGCGCCCAAAAGAAAGCGAAAAAAAAGGGGAACAAAAAAAACCTCCATGCAAAGTAGTTCCCTCCTATCCAGGGCAAAGTCCCGTGAAGCGTGAACAACGTGGTGTGAAAGAAAGTGCAGGAAGGAAAAGGGCACACGACAAAAGGAACCACACGAAATCCATTTCATACAAACAATCAAAAGTACATCATACAGTGAGGACGGTGGGGTGTACAAACAACTCTCTAACTCTCACCACCACCCTCCTGGTCATCTCTCTCCTCCCTCCTCTAACGGGGATCCCTAGGGGGCGTCTGCGACCTCTGCGAGCCCTGGGAAGCCGTGCTCGCCTCTCCAGGTGGCACCATGCCAGCCTCCAAGGTGCGGCGACGCTGCTCGGCCGAAGAAACTAGAAAGCTGCCCACAGAAAAGGAACCGGACTGACGAAGTCGCGCCCCGCGCTCCTTCGCCCTCTGATACCGCTCCTCACTCTCCCGAAGTTTCCCCTCCGCCGTGCCAAGACTCAGCCGGAGCTCCGACACCTGGGCCACCAGAGCTCTCCTCTCGTCCCAATCTCGATATAGCTCTGCCATCCTGTACTCCCTTTCTTTCTCTATGGTCTCCCTATCCCTTTCCCTCTCTCTCTCTAGGGTCTCCCTATCCCTCTCCCTCTCTCTCTCCACGGTCTCCCTATCCCTCTCCCTCTCCTCTCTCTCCCTCATCGCCTCTCTCCTCGACAGCTCGAGGGCGATCCGCAGATCCACTACGTCGCGAGGAAGCTCCTCAGCCTCCCGTCGCCGCTCCTCCTCTAGCTCCGCAATCCAGGCGTCACGCTCTGCCACCCAGGCATCGCGCTCCTGCTCAGCACGAACAGCACGGGCTAGGGCCTCCCGAATCTCGGCCACCTGTCAAAGCACGCATGCACCGTAAGAGAGCAATGGTAGAAGGAAAGCAGTTAGAAGAGGGTCAGGGCCAAGCAAGCACTCACTCGAGCCTCGAGATCACGCTCGGTCTCCTCAGCCCGAGCCACCGCATACGCCAGCTGCTCCTGGAGGGCAGAAACCTCCGGAGGAGGGCCCCGCGAACTGGAACCCGCTCCACCAGCCGTCTCGGCTGCCGCTGTCTGGTGGGCCCACTGAAACACGGGGCAAACGTCAGTCAAAGGCTAAGCATCAAAAATCTAGGTCACAAAAAATGCATTGCATAGACTCACCAGGATCTCCAACTCCTGTCGGATGGCCACTAACTGCCGCCTGGCGTCTGCCAGCTGGGCCCGCAGGTCGGCCATCATGTTGTCACGAGCATCCTGCATTGCACATAAGTTACTGCCACATGCATATACATATAGAAGGGTGAAGCAGTTTCATTTCACTTACCCCTGCCATACCACCCAAGGAGAGGCGGTCCCCGTACGTAGCTCGATATCGTCTCATGTAATCTGTGCTGTCCTGTACATGGGATACCACTGGGACCCCGCCCTGCTGCCAGTCCTGGTACTGTGCTGGGAAGCACGTACGCCAGTCCATAATCTTCACCTTCCCCTTAGTCTTTCGCCCGATGCAGGCCGGCTCTTCTACATCAACCCACTCCTGGGCTAGCCCCAACGTCCTCATAACTAGCCTCAGCCGAAGCGGCTCGATCTCGTTCAGGCAATGGACCCACACGTCCCGCCTGAAACGAGGAAGACCCGCTACAACCCAAGGCTCGCCAGCGTCGCCGATGCCCAGGTAGGGTCTCCACACCACCTACATCATCATACATACATCATATTAGTTGCCATTCAGTCACATAAGAAAACACAAAAAACCATACGCATCATACCATGGCCTCAGGATACTCGCTCAGCTCCCGACGAAGTGACGCCAGCTGGTAGCCGTGGGGTGCTGCAACCACGACCGGCCTCCACCGCCGCGCCAGAGGCACGGCCCTCCTGTTCCCATGCCTAGACCTCCCCATCGGGAAATAGTAATAGCTCCACACCTGCATCCATCATACATCATTAGTACAATAATTGCATATTTAACTGTGGGAATGCATAAATAAATTGTGTACCTGGAGAAAAGGTGCGAAGCCGCTGACTGTCGTCTCCCTCTCTGAGGTCTGGGAGAGATCAGCAATCAAATGGGCAAGCAGAGCCGCTCCCCACGCGTAGTGCCCCACTCTGTCAAGGTCCGCCAGAATCCCGAGGAAGCGGCAGTGGATGCCATCCCCCTTCCTCCCCAGCAGAAGGCGGCCCAGGAAGAAGAAGAGAAACCTCCGGAGGTCTAGATCCACCAGCTCCCGCTCGCTCGGGTCTTGGGTGAAAGCTGCACGGGAATCTCCCTCCAGTCGCGCCAGAAACTCCGCTCCAGTCTCGCTGACCCGCTGGCGCGGGTCGACGAATCCGAGCGCCTCCATGATCTCCACTCGGCCGACTACCCTGATGTCCCTGTCAGTCACGCTCGTCTCTAACCACAACAGGTCCAGGGCACTCTCTCGGTAGTCGGGGTAGGTGACCCCGCTGACCGCCTCTCCGTCAACTCGTAACCCAGTGATCCGAGCCACGTCCTCTAGTGTCGGCACCATGTGCCCCCAGGGCATCAGAAACGCCCGGCTAGGCGCGTGCCACCGCTCCCTCAATGCCTGGATAAGAGGAAGGTCGAGCCGGAAAGGCTCGATCCTAAGGAAAGCTCCAAAGCCCATGGCGTCCACACGCGCCCTCTGGAAGTCCGACAGCCCACGGTATGCTGCCACCATTAGGGACCAGCTGATCCGTCCTTTCATCACACCCTGCACACCACAAAACCAATAAAAAATACATCAGCATCATGAATAATATTAAGCAATAACACTATATATTCTACTTATTTATTTTATGTTATCTTATCTTTAAAACATTTTAGGATTTTTATGGAGGCGTCTAGTACATTGGACGCCTCCTCTCTATTTTCCTTATTTTCTTTATAGAAAAACCCAAAACAAAAAAATATATTAATAATATATATATTATTATGGAGGCGTCCCAGGTCCTGGACGCCTCCTTATTTTTAATCCTATTTTATTATTTACGTAAACAAATAAACAAAAAGAAAAAGAAAACGTGGAGGCGTCCAGGGCCCTGGACGCCTCCTTTCCCTCACTCCCCAGCCTTCTCTCACAGCCTCTCGCCCGTCCGTTTAGCCTATTGAACCACAGAGTGAGAGTTCCGAAGGGCTTACCAGGTCGTGATCGTCCTCTCCCACGTCGCCAACGCCCGCAGCGGCCTCCGCGGCCAGAAGAGGCACCTCCATCCCCTCCTCCGCAGTAATCTCCTCTGATGCGGCCTCCTCAGCATCATCTCTCTGCCTCCTCGGACGACGAGCCCGTCGTTTCCGCTTCTCTGGACCCTGGCTCGATCCTCCTCGCTCCATTGGGACTAAGAATGGGTCGTCTGGGGTGACAGGGTCGTCAGAATGAACAGTACAAGTGAGCAGGGGGTGAGGCCCCCCATATATATAGAAACCACTCTGATTGAGGCGTCCAGGCGCCTGGACGCCCCCACCTTTTTTTATTTTTTTCAAAATTCAAAAATTAGGGGCGTCCAGGCGCCTGGACGCCCCCAAAACAAAAAAACCAAAAAAAATAATAAATAAAAATTTGGGGCTTCCAGGACCCTGGACGCCCCCAAAACAAAAACCAAAAAAATTATAAATAAAAAATTAGGGGCGTCCAGGCCCCTGGACGCCCCCATAATAAAAATTTCAAAAAAAAATATAATAAAAGTAAAAAAGATAAGAGTATGTATATAATCCAAACAAAAGAAAAAACACAAAGAAAAAGAAAAACCACAAAAAAGATAATAATAATTAAGGGAACTGGTCCAAAACTGCCAAATGCCAGATTTTATTCCATCAGAAAAGCAGAATGAACTACATCAGGGGCTTAGGCGCCTTAGGCCTTAACTTCCCCAGTTCGGTTAGATAAGCCCTCCACAGCTCACATTCTTCCCCCACGTGCGCTAAGGCCTTTCCCGCGACACTTGTCTTCCAGCGTGCTTTGACAGCCTTCGCTTCCTTCGCATCCGCTTCAGTACCCAACTCTCTCTTCTTCAAAGGAACGATGCCAGTCGATAGTGGGAACGAATGGCGTGGAATGCCGACCTGGAGGCAGCATCGATGCGCGTTATAAAGGACAAACTCGGTCGCGCCGATCAATTGAAGATCAACTTCGGGGGAAGGCCTCATAAGGAGATCAAGCGAAAGCAAACATGCCGGTGCGCAAGTAAAGAAGCCTTGTGTCACGGTGCGGATGTGAGACCGCCAGTCTTCACGTTTCTTCAGCCACGGAATGCGGTACCACCGAACCCTAACACGTCGGCTATGTGATGAAGAGGGCTTTGTTGGAAGAGCTTCGAAGCGGTTGGCATTCCCTCACGGTGATCAAACTTGAAATGCAAATCCATCCAGCAACTCAGGACAAGTGCGCAACCAAAAGGAGGCTTACCCATGCTCGAGGCAGTAAGGCCACTATACAGGTAGGCGAGGACAGTGGGTCCCACCCTCTTTCCACGCCAGATCCCGCAGATAGCACTCAGTTGGTCTTCCTCCACCATGTTGTCGGTATAAGGAAACAAGAGAGCACCCGCCAGAAAAATGGTGAACCCCTTCATGATTCCCTCCAAATAGTCATCGTCTGGTGACCCTCTCAGGGCGTCCATGACCCACTCCGCAAGCTTTTGGAGATCGATCCCCTTTTGAGTACGGACCTTTCTGGCTGCGTCGCGCGGCATGAAGCTTCCAAGGACGCTTTCGGAAGTCCCCCGTGTCAGCATCCGCATAGCCTTCACCTTCCCGTCACTCTTGAATTTCTTCAATCCGAGCAGAAGTTCCACCTCCTCGAGGAGGATGGTCACCTCGAAGGTCGGGAAGATAAAAGTATGGGTCTGGGGATGCCAGATCTCCACTAGTGCGCCCATAGACGCCCAGTCCATACGAATCTTCTCATAGTGTTTGGTGTGAATAAGGAGCCCCTGCAGATGCCACTTCGAGAGTATGGCCCTCATGCCGATGGAGATGTTGGAAGTTAGCTTTGAAAGCCATGGCAGTTTGGAAAACTTCCTTGGGCATGGGAAGAGTGGATATGGCTGGAAGAGAAAAAAAAGAAGAAGAAAGGAAGGTAGTAAGAAGAAGGTTCACGTGGAGAAATTTGAAATGAATCAGCTTACCATATGCGACATGATCGTCCCACTCAAATGACCCTCGAGGTCGGAGAGTCGCCTGATCTCGCTACCGGGCCTGCTCCTCTTCATAACGCAGGAAGACTCCCCTTCCATCCTGAAAATCTCTAGATTCTCCTCTCTTTCCTCTCCTGAGCTTCTAAAACCCACCTTGGTGCTTTTGAATGAACTAGCCTAAGGGGAGTTCTTATAGGAAGGGAAGATCGCTACAGGACGGAACATGTCACATCGGTGGTCATTGTCAAGATTTTGTCTGGATCTCCTTTGTACTGTGGTGCGATTCTACTGTGATTCTGCTACTTTCTGATGTTGCTAACCTTTGCTAGTCTGTGCAAGTTTTACTAACGGACGTCTTTGTCCTGTCTCCTATCCCACCTTTCAATGGTTGGTCTCACCATGTCATGCATCATAGTATACGATACCTACGCTACTAGAACATGTCAAGGACCTTGCGGCCCGAACAAATCTGGGATTTGAGTTCCCCTTCAACAAAAATAGTGATGATCCCTGAAGAATTTGGGTTGTACGGATAGGCCGTTAACTTGTGGTAGCATGGGGACGACGGTTCCATTCAGTGAGTTGGTGCGCGGATAAACGGGCCCCAGCCCAGTGTCGGCTCACCGGATCGGTATCCTGACCCCTTCTTAACAAGTTGACAATATTATCCTTGGCTATTTTCTATTTTAGTTTGTTTTAAATTTTTATTTTAACCCAGCATGCATTCATATAGGACTTTGATTTATTGCAGAAGATCATTCAAGTGATTCGATTGTGAAAGCCGTTGTGTTTCAATTCCTACAAATATGAGATATTCCACTCCAAATGAAATAACTGAGTTTCCTTGAAACGGCCCTACGCTTCTCTTCCAAAAGTGACCCTTGTTTGGACAGACCCTCAGATATTTCTTTACTTTTTACCTTGTTTGACCCACCTTGGCTGCAGCACTTCCACATTGGCTGGTAATCGCTCCCAAAGGTGAAACCTGCAGGTTTATGACCCAGGTACTTCCACACCGAGAAGTTGGTCTCCTTTATTTTTCGTGCCTGAGTGCACATTTCACCCTCCTTTATTTGATCTCCGTCCAAGCAACCGTCAAAACTTGAAAGACCTCATTCAAGGTCGTCTCATTGAAACTTCAGGAAAAATTCCAAACAGTACATCAGAAGCGTGTCTCATCACACCTTGGCATCAACTTATCACTCCGCTCACACTTCATTTCACTCCACTTCGATACCATTCCACTACGTATCGCTCCCTTGCAAAGCAGATGCCAAGGCGGGGCAGCTGTAGACACGCCATTCCTGACGTCTCCCGAGAAAGTCTCATATTACTATACAACGCCCCGCAACGGCTTACGCATTTTGAATCGCTCGAGTGCTTCCTTTTCTTGAGTCTTCTTCCGCCCTTTTCGGCATCCGGAATCGTCTCGTCACGGCATTCGGACGGCATCAACACCAGTCAGACGCATCAGGAGGTTCCGGAACCAAGAAGGGTGTCTGCCGGGCGGCCACCAACGCTTGTCCGAGGACCCGGGTGGGTCTTAATGGGGGCATCCAGGCCCCTGGACGCCCCCATTCTTTTAATTTATTTTATTTTTATTTTCCAAAACCCAAAACACAAATAAAAAATAATACATTAATGGAGGCGTCTAGGCCCCTGGACGCCTCCATAAAAACAAATAAAAATATATATATATATATATATGCCAGTTGGCATAAAAAGACAAAACAAAATAAAAAAATGATATAATAATGGAGGCGTCCAGGCCCCTGGACGCCTCCATAAAAACAAAAATAAAAAATATATAATGCCAGCTTTGGCATAAAAAGACAAAACAAAAACAAAAATAATATATTTATGGAGGCGTCCAGGCCCCTAGACGCCTCCATCAACTCCCTCACGGGCGCCGCCCACCGAACGACGGTTTGTCGTGTGTGAAAAAAGCTAAATTATGGAGACGTCCAGCCCGCTGGACGCACCCATTTCAAAATCACGAGACGCCGCTCACAAAACTACGCGTTGTCAAACCGCGTGCGGCCGTCGGTGGTGTTCGGTGGACCTGTTAGGGGCGTCCGGAGCCCTGGACGCCTCCACAAAAATATTCCAAAAAAATAAATAAAAATAGAATAAAATATTAGTTCGGCCCTGATGGAGGTGTGCAGGGTCCTGGACGCCTCCACCCTCCGGAGCCCTATAAATAGAGGCCCACCCCCTCAATTCTGGGAGAGCTTCGAAGAGATCCGATAGGCTGCCGGAGCCCAGAGGCTACCGGAGTCATTTTCTAACCCGTGGGGTCTTTTGTAGGTGGAGGTTCTGCCGACTTCTCGGGTGCCCACGCTCGCGAGAGGAAGGTCGTCTTCATCCACCGCGCTTCCACGCCATCCCTACGCTGCCGGAGCTCCGCCGGATTTCACCATCGGCACATCCAATAAGCCAATCCTTTCCTTTTCTTCTTAGTTCTTTTGCATTCATCATCTCGCATCATCTATCCCCCTTCATAAGGGCGCCTCTTCTTATATACTTCTTGCATCCATCATCTCATTTTCCTCCTACTCGAGTCCGAGAGGGGTTTAAAAGACAACACCAACCAGGTGTGTGTATTGCCATCATTTCGTTATTTTTATCGCAAGGATTTGAATACTACACCTTCATCTTTCTAATCCACTCGTTACTTGTTTGTCGTTGTTTTGCAAGGGTACCCAAGGAAAGCCCTCTCCGTCGGCCGGCCGAAGGGGGAGGAAGAAGCAACCCACCATCTCCCACTCTTGAGGTAGGCACGATCACTTTCTTTATTTTGGGGTCTTTCAGCCCCTGGCGATCACATCTTGTTCTCGAGGCCGCGGCGAGTCACTTCCCCAATGGCCGTTTAAATTCCCGTTCTTATACTCTCTTTATATTCTGTTGTATTCTGCTCATATTCTCGAGGCCGCGGCGAGTCACTTCCCCAATAGCCGTTTAAATTCCCGTTCTTATATGTTATATTCTTATCTATTCATATTCTCGAGGCCGCGGCGAGTCACTTCCCCAATGGCCGTTTAAATTCCCGTTCTTATATATTACATTCTTATCTATTCATGTTCTCGAGGCCGCGGAGAGTCACTTCCCCAATGGCCGTTTAAATTCCCGCTCTTTATATTCTCCTTATATTCTGTTATATTCTTATCGGCTCATATTCTCGAGGCCGCGGCGAGTCACTTCCCCAATGGCCGTTTCAATTCTTGCTATTTAATTTCTGTACTATTCCCGTCCCCCCGAGGCCGCGGCGAGTCACTTCCCGCTATGGCCGTTTAACCCCCATATCTTGGTATATTATATTTGTCCCGCTCGCCCCGCCGGAGCAATCTCCCGTGGTGGCCCCTTCTCTCTTCTCTTATTTCTGTGTTGTAGCAAACAAAAAGAAGGAGCCCGCGCGCTCCGCGTCCTCTTCGCAGCCCGAACCGCGTGACGTCGCTCACACCCGTCAACCCGAGTTCGCTACTCCCGGGTCCCACATTGTAGCCCTTTACCTCCGTGCATGGAGTGGGCGATAAATTCATTTCTGTAATTATTGTTAATATTTGTACATCGGGAGTACGAGTTTCGGCCGGGATCGTCTTCCCCACACCCGGAGCGTGGAGGTAAACTTGCCTTCCTCTTTATCGCATTTGCTAAATTTGTATATTTTTGAATGCCACTGCTAGAGTGATAGGTTACTAGCTTGATTCAATTTAAACACCGCTGGGAGAGAGAGAGCGAAACCTGCCCCGTGACCCGATCCAGGCACGAAAGAGAGCCGACTACCCGACTCATTGCCGGTTCCTCAACCGCGCAAGATCCCGCGTTTTCCTCGCTAGGGACGTCCACGTGCTAGAGTCCCATGTCGTGTGTCCATGCCGCATCATTTTCTGTGCCTCTTTCCTATGCGGTCTATCACCAGATCGTTAGGCGATCCTGGCGGTCTTTTGTGGACCATTTTTTTTTCAAACAGAGAACTCTGCTCCATCTGATTATTCATGCCAAAAGGGAACAATTTCACAAACAATGGTATGATTAATCCTTCTATTTTATTTACTCAAGGGTCATGATACATCATTCCCTTAATAAAATAAAATACATGATCATGGAACTCAAGCTACATTCAATTTCCTGTCCGCTTGGGGTTGCATTTTGTGTAGTGCCTTCACGTAAGCTCGACAATCCTCCTCATTCTCCGTCACTTCCACCTGCAGGGTACGGATTCGGCCTATCTCCCACATGGTCAGGGCGCTCCGGACCATCTGCTCATCCTCCTCGGTCCCAATCTTCCTAGCTTGAAGGGGAGGGAAGCGAGATAGTGCTGGAACCTTAGTGCGAGAAAGTCCAACTTGTAAGTAGCACCGGTGGCGGTTGTAGAGCTCCAAGGTGATGTTTCCCACTACCTGAAGGTCCAGGCCCCGTCGCCGGGGTAATCTGAGAGTAGTGCCTTGAAGAGCCCGTGGTCACATCATGAATTTGTCAATTGGCAAGGTATTGAGGAAGAGGCACCAATCGTCCCTTATCTTCTTATTCGCGGTCCGGCATTCAACCTATCGAGAAAACTTGGATGCTCCTCTAATGAAGTAGAGTAGGTGGCTCCCAAATATGCGGCTAGCTGATGGCACATCCTCCTTGGGTATAAATTTCAGCCTAACACCCATCCAACACTCTAAGACAATCATAGACCCGAAGAGGGGACCCTAAGAGAAGCTGAACTAAGACCTTCATAAAGGAAAGAAAGGATGGCTTGTGAGATGGATAAACCCTGCCATAGCCCACTAATGACACTGAGGTTTGGAATGTCTAAGAGATGGTCGGTGGTAGGGAAGAGTAGAAACCCACATAAGCAAATGGAAGTAGCTTTGGCTATGGCTTCATACCTCCCCCACTTGTTTTTGCAATGGGAAGTAACCCATTGGGCGAAGGGTATTAAATGAATATGGCGGGAGCTAATCATGGTTTTCACATCCTTTGGATTGTGTATGAAATCCCCCAAGATGAGTGATGGGTCTATAGGGTCAACCGTGTGACACACTAGGTCTTCATCTCCCACTTTAATCCTAGGAAGGGCTAGGTAACTCTCAACTTCCTCTATAAGAACAGTAGCTTTGAAGGTTGGGAACACAAAAGTATGTGCTTGAGGATGCCATAATTCCACTAGAGCTGAAATGCTAGGCCAATGTAAGGAGATTTTCTGGAAATTTCTGGCTAGAACTAGTAAAGGGTAGAGGTGCCATACCTTTAAAATTGAGATGACCTCTAAAAGGAGTTCTTTTATCATGGGAGCCACCCACTTCAGGCTAGAATAGCATCTTGGGACAAGAAGGAGCTAAGAAAAAGAGAGAGAAAAAAGAAGAGAGAGAAGGAAAATAGGAATGATATGAGAAGCTTAAGGAATTCATTAAATTAATGAACTCATTTGATTAGGCTTACCTCCCTTGAAAGGCTTAAGCTCAGATGCTTGGGGATAGAAGTTAGTCGCTGCAGCTCCTCGCACTCCCTCCGAGCCGGTCTTGGCCCAATGTAGACAACTTCACCCATGGTGCTAGCTTCAAATGTTCTTTTCATGATGATTTGGGTTGTTTTCCTAAAGATTTTCAAGGCTTGAGAAAGGAGTTTTCTATGAGCTGCGAATTCTGGATGTACTCCTAGTTATAGGGCTTTGGTTCTAGTCCTAGTGCATTAGGATTGAGGTTAGGAAGCTTCAATTTGACTTAGGACGGGTCTTAGTGAAGATTGGGCGTTCTTATCCACGGGTTCAGACTCTTCCAGAGAGTCCCACTCGGATTTAACTGAGTCTTCTCCCTTGCGGTCTATCGCGTGACCGTTAGGCTTCTCTAGCAGTTGTTAGGCGACCGTTTGTCTCCGTCCTTTGCCGCCTTTTCACTCTCGCTCCCCTAACGGTCTCATCTTGACCGTTTGGCACCCTTTGCGGTCTCATGAAGACTATTTTTTCTGATTGACTAATCACCATTTCTTCATGTGTTCTCTCTCGTATTCTTTCCATCTTTCTCTCCTGTCTTCGCGCTCTTTCTCGCTCTATCAGTCTTAAGCATCGTCGTTGTTAGTATAGTTAGTGTTGGCATTTGCATTTGCTTTTTAAAGTGAAAATAAAAAAGAACAATGATCATATATATATATAAAAGCATGTACATGAGTCTCATGAGTACAACAAGTGGGTCCCTCTCCTGGGCCACCGCTGTCTCCAGTCCCCTCATGCATTCTCCCCGGCAGACCTATAGCTGTGCTCCCCTACTCACGGTGGTGTCGGTGCCACTTGTCCTCCTCATTCCTCTGCTGGCAGGAAGAACCGGTAAGATAATCTCGGTGATCGCTCCGTGCACCACTCTGTGACACACTATGAGAGGATCGTCCACCCACCAGCCGAAGTGCACTCTCCAGCACTGTAACGCCCAAGAATTATCTAGAAAATTTCTAGATTTAAATAGAATTATTTAACATTTAAATGATCTATTAAATGAATTATTATTAATTAAGTCTCATTAAGTAAAGGCCTTGTACTAATAAATAGACTAGGCCCATTTAATTGAACCCAAAGGACCTAAAACCCAAGCCCAAAAGGGTTGGCCCATATTCTGGAAGCTTAATTTCTGGAATTTCAGAATTAAGTGGATAAATAGGATAAATAAATGAATAATAGAAGGAACAGTTCAAACTCGGCACCCAAGGTATTGGCGATCTATCGTAAGATCGCATAGGGATCGAAAACGGTCCACTATTAGACCATTTACCAGAGTCCGATCATGAACAATAAGATGGCGTGAAAAACTCCATTTTTCCAAATCAAATCCCTAGGAATTGATGCAATCTGTCAATTAGAAGACTCTAGAGGGTATCAGGATTGGATTGAAGACCTAATTAGGACTCTAAGTTCGATTAAATCCGTAAAACCTAGCCAAAGTCTATAAATAGACCCCAGAACCATCCTACGCAACCCTTACTTTTGGCTCGCGTGGAATTAAGGTAAGGCAGTTTTATTTTAGGTAGGTTCTTTAGAATCTTTTATTCACAATACTCAAGTCTAACTCCCCTCAAAAATTTCGTTCTAGGAAATCAAGTCTACAAGGAGTTAGAGGCTTCCAAAGTTGCTGATCCTACACCAATAACCCAGGAATCTGTGCAATGGCCCACTGAAGATCAAGGGAATAGAATCCCTAAACGAGGTATTTACAACTAGAAACTTTAGAACTTTTGTTTTTCTTTTATATCTTCTACCTACCCTCAAAATTTCATGTCTTTAGGATAAGAGAGTCAGGAGATACAAGGGTGTGAAGTTGCTGATTCGGTTCAGGATGAGCATAGGATTAGGGTTAACTTTCAGTCTTAAATTCAAAGTCTAAAGCCCAGGACAAAGGTAGGTTATCTCATGAAAGGCTTAAACTTTATGTTAGGGATAAAAGCCCTTTGGTTTGATTTCATGCACTGTACTCCGAGAATTTTATGATTTATTAGGGACTATGCATCTAGTATACTCTTCATGCACAATTCTTAGCCCTAATTGAAGTTAAAAGGAGAATTTTCTTGTTTATTACACAAACCCACGCTTATTGTTAGCATATACTCATTCTGTCATGTTGTAGAAGTTTATACATGTTGATTTCCAGGCATTATATGCCTTAGATTAATATTTTTATTAGGTTTTCTGTAACACAGGAAGAAACGGTCTTCCTGTAGACTACCAGAAACCCTAGCGGTCATACGAGAGACCGTTTGGCCCAGTGTAACGGTCCTCCACTAGACCGTTTGAGTTTCTAATTACTGTATTTAAGTTAACCCGAAACTTAATGCAGAATGGCCCTAATTAATGTATGATAAGCCTAGTTAAGTAAGTTTTATTCCTATTTCAAGTGCTATTATCATGTATCTAGTTATGTTAACAAAACGGTCTAATAGATTTCATGAATCCTTATGCACTTAGAATTATTTTTACACTTATGTTATGACCAATTCATATACTTTTGTAATTAACTTGAATTTATATGATCTATGGACTAGACATTGTTTAATCGCTGTTTTACAATGATATCTCTCTTCTAAGAGTCATTTTCTTAAATACATGGCACATATCCCGGTATGTTGTCATTAGTTACACCTTTGCACATTAAGTACACAATCTTGGACTTGATAACTTTTCTACTGGACATTCCTTCCAACGGACTAGGAAATCTTATTTCAAGGGCTCCATAAGACTCCGCGAGCCTGGGATTCCCACTAGGATGTCGAGCTGGTTGTACCGTTAAAACCCATTGTCTAGAAAAGCAATTACCGGTGTTTTGTGTATTCTTGACATTAGTGGCCCTCTGGACGACTGTCTGATTTCCATAAGCGGCCCTGCACTAGACCGCAAAGGGATACTAAATGGCCATCTGCTAGACCGCTAAAGCCCCAGATGGTTTTACTACATCGATGACTTTATTCTACGAAACAGTCCATGAATAGACCGCCAAGCGTGCTAAACGTTCTAGTAATAGACCGCTTGGTTTCTGATTTAGTCTAACCCGAGGTTCAACCTTTGGGGTTGGTTTTCTTGAGTTCCTAGATGATCTTAGGATTATCTGGAGTCTCAACCTACATTAAGTAAGTCAATATTAAAGGTATGGAACATAATGAATGAACCGTTATGCTATCGAATTTCTTCCATAGCATGATGTCCATTTAAGTCATCCTTGAAATATCTTGTTCTTAATTGAAGCATTCTTACCTTGGTTACCTTATCATGGAATTATTGTTAAACTTGTACATTATTGGCCACATTATTGATTAATCGTGGAAGTAGCTTGATTTATACTTGAAGATGCAATTTGAGCACTGATTGTGTTCAAGGGTTCTATGCTAGTCCTCTCGACTGATTGTCTGAAACATACTGTAAACCATGGGGTATGATGCTACTGGCGTCACATTACGCTGGGAGTACTTTCTTTATAAATAAGTGAAAATCCACGGGACATGAGTAAAGATCCACGTAAATTCATGAAGTACTTGCTACTAAGTGAAGAGTACTTTCTTGCTTGTTACATGACTTTCTAGTACATTTTTGTTACATTCTTGTTCATGAAAAGGCCAAATTTACTTTCTTGATTGATAAATCCTATCCTCATATCTCGTCATGATCGTATCTTGTTATTTTGGTTTTGTTCACATGTTCTACCGTATTTGCATGATTTATCTTATTCTCTAGAGCTAAAATGCTAATCACTTAAATTTGCCTTCATGTTGATACGAAGATAGCTACTAGGCAAGTGTGCTCATTTCTTATTTTCTCAGTGTTTCAGGAAGTACAAGTGAATCGGATTCGAATTATACAAGTAACGGGTCTGAGAGTGATTGAAGGATATATGAACGAGAGAAGCCTTAGTTGTCAAGTGTTTAGTTGAGTCATGATGTAATTTTTATTTTATTGAGTCTAGTAAAAAGAGTCAAATATCTTCTGTACTTTGATATTATTATTAATGAATAAAGTGAAGTTTGGAAAAAATTTACTTGAGCAATTACTTTTATGTGATTGTCTTGCGCTCTGATTATATTATTTGCTCGAGGCATACTAGCCGACTGTATACGTTCCTGATTGTTTCCACTGCATAATCTCGGGGCGTGACAGTTAGAGTGGTATCAGAGCCTAGGACTAGAAGTCCTAGGGAAGAAGTCATGTCATAGGCTAAGTCCAAGGTTTAAGGACCCACACCTATGAAACTAGGAAAGAAAAAAAATCTCCAATCCATGTGAGAATTGGGTATAACCTGGGATGAGATGGTAATTAGAATTATTTCTAAGATTAACCTCACTCATTCCATTAGAATTAACAAAATTCATTACTCTTCTCAGGTACCTCATTCTTACGATGGCTCATCATGTTGACTGGAACGGTATGCAGCAGACCGTTACAGGTCTCACCCAGGCATTACAGAATATTGCCCAAGCTAGCGCAAAGGCAAGAGTTGGAGACCTACACAGTAATTTTCGGAGCTTAAATCCTCCGCGGTTCTTAGGATCTTCTAATCTTGATGAGACTGAAAATTGGATCGATGAAATGAACTGTATATTCGAGGTCATGCAATGTGCCGACCAAGAAAAGGTTCATCTTGCCACGTTCCAACTCAATAAAGATGCCCATACATGGTGGAAGTCTGTTCTGGCACCGCCTCAAGATGCACCACACACTTGGGAGGGGTTCCTTAGACTCTTATGAGCAAAGTACTTCTCCGAACATGTCAAGGAGAGGAAAGCTATGGAATTTGTTGCGTTACGTCAAGGCATGATGACAGTAGCGGAGTATGAACTCCAATTTTCTAGGATGGCGCCTTCTGCTCCTCATCTGGTTAGTACCGACTTATTAAAAGCTAACCGATTTATGGATGGATTGAGGCCCGATTTTATTCAACAACTTGAGACTCAGAATATCTGTACATATGCGGAGATGGTCCAACAGGCACATCTATGCGAAAGGACCTTAGAGAAGGTCGAAAAATTAAAAGGCAAGGGAGAGGAGCCAAGCCGAATGTCTAATCGACATGAAAAGAAAGGAAAGTTTAGTATCACGGAACCTTACAAATCCTGCGACAGTAAGAAGAGATCCCGGAATGGGAGTGGTAGTGGCTACCACAAGAATCAGAAGGCCAACGAAGAAGAAAAGCAAGTCATGACGGCTTGCACATTTTGCGAGAAGTTTAGTCATTCCGCCGAAGTGTGCTGGAAGCATCTCGGCGCTTGTTTACGATGTGGCAGTCGGGAGCACCGCATGCCGGATTGCCCTCTCATGAAGGAACAATCTTCCGGTGGAGGACGTAAGTGACAGGCTCGACTTAATGCTATTATGGAAAATGAAGAAGCGCCCAAGAATGATGGGCTAATGGAATGTACTATCCAAATCTATTTCCATCATACATTCGTAGTATTTGATACTGGTGCTTCTCATTCCTTTATATCTACTGCTTTCGTAAAAACCTTGCCAATTTCATCAGTTCCTCTACCTTCGGACCTAGCAATCACTACACCATTAGGTCCCGGAACCAAACTTACAAATTACAATCCTAATAGTGAGGTAATGGTAGAAGGACATAATCTTCCTGCAAATCTCATATGCCTTGACACGGAGGGCTACGATGCTATTTTAGGTGTAGATTGGCTTGTAGACCACGACACCTATATAAATTGCCGCAATCGGATTATCTCTTTTCGGAAATCAGGTCTTCCAAGGTTTTCCTTACTTGGTATCAAATATAGGAAGCATCCTACCATTATTTCATGTCTTCACACTTGCAAACTTATTTCGCAAGGATGTGAAGCTTTTCTTGCTTCCGTAATCGTTATCGAGTCCAAAGGAATTATCTTAGAAGATGTTCCCATTGTGAATGAGTTTCCCGATGTATTTCCATCATATTTGCCCGGTTTACTGCCCGAAAGGGAAGTAAACTTCTTCATTGAACTCATCCCCAGAGCATCACCTGTTTCAATAGCTCCCTATAGGATGTCCCCCACAGAACTCAAGGAATTGAAGAAACAACTTCAGGAGTTATTAGACAAGGGTTTTATTCGACCTAGCACATCCCCTTGGGGTGCGCTAGTTCTAGTCGTCAAGAAGAAGGATGGATCTCTCAAGCTATGTATCGACTACCGGCGACTGAATCAACTCACAATTAAAAATAAATTTCCGTTGCCACGTATCGATGAACTCTTTGATCATATTTCAAGAGCTGAGTAGTTTTCCAAGGTAGATCTCAAGTCAGGATATCATCAGCTCAAGATCAAAGATGAAGACATACATAAAATTACTTTTTGAAGCCGATATGACCACTACGAATTTGTGATAATGCCGTTCGGGTTAACCAATGCCCCGACAACATTTATGCAACTCATGAATAACGTCTTCAGGCCTTATCTTGACCAGTTTGTAGTCATCTTCATTGATGATATTCTTATATACTCCAAAACAAAGGAGGAACATGAAGAGCACTTAAGAATAGCCTTGCAGACACTAAGAGAGCACTAACTTTATGCAAAGCTTAGTAAGTGCGAGTTTTGGCTTAAGGAGGTCTGTTTCTTTAGCCATATTATTTCAAAGGAAGGTATCGTTGTTGACCCTTCTAAAATAGAAGCTGTGAAGAACTGGAGCCGGCCGACAGCCGTATCTGAAGTTAGGAATTTTCAAGGTCCGACTGGTTATTATAGGAGATTTATCAAATATTTCTCAAAGATCGCCGTTCCTTTGACTAGACTCACAAGAAAGGATAATCCTTTTATGTGGTCGAAGGATTGCGAAGAGAGTTTTCAAACTCTTAAAGAACACCTTACCACTGCACCTATATTAACGCTACCAATAGAGGGTGGTAGATTTGAAGTCTATATGGATGCGTCTGGCATTGGCCTAGGATGCGTTCGTATGCAAAATGGAAAGGTGATTTGCTATTCATCAAGACAGTTGAAGCGTCATGAAGAAAATTACCCTGTGCATGTTCTGGAACTAGCTGCGGTTATATTCACATTAAGGATTTGGCGACATTACGTTTATGGGGAGGAATTCACTATATTTTCAGATCATAAAAGTCTGAAATACCTCTTCACCCAGAAGGAGTTAAACATGCGACAACGCTGATGGTTGGAGTATCTCAAAGACTTTGACTTTACTATCCAATATCATCCAAGCAAAGTAAATGTCGTAGCTGATGCTCTTAGTAAGGAACCTATGGAAACTCTAGCAAGCCTCAGGAAAGGTATGATTTGTCTTATTGAAGATTTTTCTCATTTAAATCTTGATATTGACAGAGAAGGAGAAGGAGGTATGATTGACAATATAAGGTTTCAACCTACATTGATCAAGGACATAGTCCAATTGCAAGAAAATGACCCCACATTGATGTAAATTAAGGGTAATATTGATCAGAGACCAAAATTTTCTATCTCAAATGATGGAAGACTATTGTTTAAGGATCAAATTTGTGTGTCGAATCATGATGACACTAAGAAATTGATCATGGAAGAAGCTCACAAATGAAAGTATGCTATTCGCCCTGGTGCTACCAAGATGTATCAATATTTGAAAAGAAACTTTTGGTGGCCCAATATGAAAAGAGAAGTAGCAAATATTATGTCCCGATGTCTCACTTGTCAACAAGTAAAAGTAGATCATTTAAGACCCGCTGGGAAATTACACCCCTTGAATATTTCCGAGTGGAAATGGGAAAGTATAGCGATGGATTTTATCATGGGTTTACCTAAGACAAGAGGTGGACATGATGGTATATGGGTGATCATAGACCGATTGACTAAATCTGTACATTTTCTACCAATCAAAAGTCGATAGTCTGTGGATGTACTAGCATCATTATACATGAAGGAGATTGTCAAACTACATGGTGTCCCTGTCACCATTATATTCGACCGAGATCCTTGGTTCACATCATAATTCTGGAAGGGTCTTCAACATTCATTAGGGACCCGACTTAATTTTGGCACTGCGTTCCATCCACAAACTGATGATCAAATTGAAAGGACAAATCAGGTAGTGGGAGATATGCTTAGGGCTTGTGCTATTGACTTTGGAGGAAGTTGGTATGACCATTTACCTCTAGTGGAATTTGCCTATAACAATAGCTATCAGGCTAGTATTCAGATGCCACCATTCGAGGCTCTGTATGGTAGAAGTTGTCGATCGCCTATTTGATGGAATGAAGTAGGAGAAAAGCAGTTTCTCGGTCCCAATATCATTACGGATACTACCAAGAAGATAAAGCTTATTCGGGAAAGACTTCAGATGGCACAAGACAGGCAAAAATCATATACTGATAATCGAAGGCGCGACCTGGAATTTCAAGTAGGAGACCATGTATTTCTTAAGTTTTCTCCAGGTCGAGGTATTCGAAGATTTGGTATCAAAGGCAAGCTCACTCCAAGATTCATTGGCCCCTTCAAAATTCTCGACAGGATTGGGGAAGTCGCATATCGAATAGCTTTACCCCCTCAATTAGCAGAAGTTCATGATGTGTTTCACGTCTCAATGCTCAAGAAATATGTACCTGATCCATTCCATGTCATTACTTATGACAACCTGAAAATTAAAAAGGACTTGACATACGAGCAAAGGCCAGTCAAGATCATTGAACGAGAAGAACGTCAACTTCGGAATAAAACCATTCCTATGGTCAAAATCCAATGGGACCAAGTCATGGCCACATGAAGCAACATGGGAAACTGAGGAAGCCAAGCGCAAAAGATTTTCAGAGATATTTGAATGTAAGTACACTCTCCATAAATCCATGTATTGAATTTGGGGACCAAATTCTCTTAAGTGGGGGAGGGTGTAACGCCCAAGAATTATCTAGAAATTTTCTAGATTTAAATAGAATTATTAAACATTTAAATGAGCTATTAAATGAATTACTGTTAATTAAGTCTCATTAAGTAAAGGCCTTATACTAATAAATAGATTAGGTCCATTTAATTGAACCCAAAGGACCTAAAACCCAAGCCCAAAAGGGTTGTCCCATATTCTAGATGCTTAATTTCTAGAATTTCAGAATTAAGTTGATAAATATGATAAATAAATGGATAATAGAAGGAAGAGTTTGAAGCAGTTCAAACTTGGCGCCCAAGGTATTGGCGGTCTATCGTAAGACCGCATAGGGATCAAAAACGGTCCACTATTAGACCATTTACCAGAGTCCGATCGTGAACATCAAGATGGCGTGAAAAACTTTATTTTTCCAGATCAAATCCCTAGGAATTGATGCAATCTGTCAATTAGAAGACTCTAGAGGGTATCCGAATTGGATTAAAGACCAAATTAGGACTCTAAGTTCGATCAAATCCATGAAAACTAGCTAAAGCCTATAAATTGACCCCAGAACCATCCTGCGTGACCCTTACTTTTGGCTCATGTGGAACTAAGGTAAGACGATTTTATTTCAGGTAGGTTCTTTAGAGTATTTTATTCACAATACTCAGGTCTAACTCCCCTCAAAATTTCGTTCTCAGAGATCAAGTCTACAAGGAGTTAGAGGCTTCCAAAGTTGTTGATCCTACACCAATAACATAGGAATATGTGTAACGGCCCAGTGAAGATCATGGGAATAGAAGCCCTAAACGAGGTATTTAGAACTAGTAACTTTAGGACTTTTTGTTCTCTTTTATATCTTCTACCTACCCTCAAAATTTCACGTCTTTAGGACAAGAGAGTCAGGAGATACAAGGGTGTAAAGTTACTGATTCGGTTCAGGACGAGCAGAGAATTAGGGTTAACTTGTAGCCTTAAATTCAAAGTCTAAAGCCCAGGACAAAGGTAGGTTATCTTATGAAAGGCTTAAACTTTATGTCAGGGATAATAGCCCTCTGGTTTCAGTTGATTTCATGCACTGTACCCTGAGAATTTTATGATTTATTAGGGACTATGCATCTAGTATACACTTCATGCACAATTCTTAGCCCTAATTGAAGTTAAAAGGAGAATTTTCTTGTTTATTACACAAACCCACGCAATATGTTGGTCTATACTCATTCTGTCATGATGTAGGGGTTTATACATGTTGATTTCCAGGCATGATATGCCTTAAATTAATATTTTTATTAGGTTTTCAGTAACACAAGAAGAAACGGTCTTCCTGTAGACCGCCAGAAACCCTAGCGGTCGTACGATAGATCGTTTGGCCTAGTGTAACTGTCCTCCACTAGACCGTTTGAGTTTCTGATTTTTGTATTTAAGTTAACCCGAAACTTAATGCAGAATGGCTCTAATTAATGTATGGTAAGTCTAGTTAAGTAAGTTTTATTCCTATTTCAAGTGCTATTATCATGTATCTAGTTATGTTAATAGAGCGTTCTAATAGATTTCATGATTCTTTATGCACTTAGAATTATTTTTACACTTATGTTATGACCAAATCATTTACCTTTATAATTAACTTGAATTTATATGATCTATGTTTTTTCTTTTCTCTCTCTAAAAATTTCTAGTGAGAGATTCTCTGGTTCGTCTTCTCCCGCCTTCTCTTTCTCTGTTTTCCCGGCGAGCTCCCCTCCTTCCCGGCCATGGCTAGCGTGGTGGGGGAGGTCAAGAATCCATCAGAGGGTGTTAAAGCTATCCTCCCGGATCCAGTTGTGGCAGTGCCTCGGAAGACCTATGCACAGACGCTGATGGAAGCTCATCGCCGGCCTCGCCCTCCTCTTCAAGTGAAGCCCCCTGCATTCACGGACCAGGGCGAGTCTGCCGTTTTCTTCTCACAAGAAGAAGTGCAGGTCTCTTGTTCACACCTTCAGAACACGATCATCGTAAAATGCTCCTATGGCCGCCCCTCCATCCCGGAAATCAAGCTCTGCCTCTCGCAGCATCTCCATTTGAGCTCAGAATTTATCATAAGCCAATTGAACGCCAGACACATCCTGGTTAGATTGGGAAGTGAAGTGGATTTCCTAAGAGTGCTACTGCAGAAAAGCTTATATGTCAAAGGATTTCTGTTCAGGTTCTTCAGATGGACTCATGATTTTGACTATGACACAGATCCATCTATTGTCCCTGTATGGATCGGCTTCCCCTCTCTTCCCGTCAATTTCTTCCACGAGGACATGCTTCGATCCATAGCAAGTAACATTGGTCCGGTGTTGCGGGTCCATGATGCAACAGCTGCTATGACTAACACAACAGAGGCTTTAGTTTGTGCGAAGATGAATCTTGATCTGCAGAGGAAGGACCGGATATGGATTGGAATAGACAATGGTGGTTTCTGGCAGCCGATTAATTATCACAGAGTGCCGCATATGTGTTCTAATTGACACAAGATTGGGCACCTGGAAAGGGATTGCAAGAAGAAATAGGGTAAGATTGCAGCTCAGAAGCCATCGGTGGGAATTATGGTTCTTCCAAGAACTAAGAAAAATTTTCGACAGGAATATAAGCCTATATCGGATGATGCAAGTACTAAAATGTTCGATGCAGTAGGAAACATATTTTTAGTTTTAGGCCAAGGCTCGGAGGATCTAGAATCTGATGAAGAGAATATTCAAGTCAAGCAAGTTCCTGATGCTAGCTCAATTCTTGAGGCTTTTATTTGCTGTCATCCTGTTGCTTTTTCTTCTGGACCTTTGGAGACATCAAACAACCTTGATCCCTCACTAGCTACTTGTATAAATGACTCAACTAAAAAGCCCAACATAACTCTATCCCGGATAGAGGAGGTTTCGGTATCAGAGGAGCTGCCTTCAATCCATTGTTATAAAGAGGCCTCTCAGGCCAGAAGCTCAACCCAACAATTCTCTTCTATTCATTCAGACCAGAAGACTATCACTATCAGTAGCTCGGAGGTAATTTCTAAACTGTCGGCTGATGAAAACACAAGGATGTTTGGCCAGGTAAATAACAGCACCAATTCTCTTCTTCTCAACTCAAAGTCAAATGAGGTCTCAGTAATGCCCGGAGTGCTATTTAGTGATGCCCGGCTGACAAGGGCCAAAGCCAAGAGTATGGCTGTCCACCCATCTTCTTCTTATGACCATGTTTAACTCAGCATTAATTTGGAATGTCAGAGGTGCAGGGAATAAAGCCACTGTCAGAAGTTTGGCCCAACATATAAAATCTAATAATATCTGTTTAGCAGCTATCTCTGAACCTCGGATTGATTTCAGTAAAGCCCATAGTGTGCCTCGAAGAATTAGTATGCAAGCTCCTATTGGTAATAATGGTGATGCATCTAAGATATGGATTTTTTATAAGCCTCACATTTGCCTTGAGACCATAGAGGATCACCCACAATACCTGACTGTGGTCATTAAGGAAAACAATAATGCTATCTTGCTTTTCACAGCCATATATGCCTCCTATAGTATTAGTGAGCGCAGGGCCATGTTTGACTCTCTTATGGTATTCAGTCAAAATGTTAATACTCCTTGGGTAATAGGAGGTGACTTTAATTGCATTGTCTCCCATGAAGAAAAAAGTGGTGGGTCCCTATCTTCTATGGCTGCCATGATAGATTTTCAAGGTTTTATAACAGCAACTGGTCTTGTAGATGATGGATTCTCTGGTTCCAATTATACTTGGACAAATAACCAAACCGGGACATTTCATATAAGAGCCCGTTTGGACAGGGTCTTGTATAATTCCCTCTAGGCTCATTCAACCCATCTCCTGTAGGTTAGACATTTAATTCGAGGACCCTCAGATCATGCCCCGTTGTTACTATCTTTGAAGCTCATCCAGTTTTCTCCAGGGAGATTTATGTACCAGCATATGTGGCACACGCATGAGGATTTCTTGGACTTTGTAAGAGCTCACTGGAGTAAATATACTCAGACTAATAGTCACCCTTTCCTTATTTTACAGAAAAAGCTTAAGTGTTTAAGGCTGATTTAAAAAAGTGGAACAAGGAAATTTTTGGTAACATCTTTCAGGCTAAGAGTCAGGCAGAATCACTAGTTGAGTTAGCTCAAAATCAGTATGATGATAACCCTTCAGTTGAAAACCGCATGAAACTCCATAAGGCTAATGCAGATCTGCGCCTTACATTGTCTCGAGAAGAGGTGTTTTGGTATCAAAAGGCTCGAGTGGAGTGGATCTCCTGTGGGGATTGAAACACTCAGTTTTTTCATCAGTATACCAAGGTTAAGAGGCAGAGAAACTACATTCATAAACTAAAAATCGATGAGGAGTGGGTGGATGATCAAGATGTTCTGGTAGACGGTGCTGTGGAATATTTTAAAGTGCATTTAACATTTGAACATCACATAGTTGATGAGAGCCTGTTCACTGTTATACCTTCTTTGATTAATGAAGATCAAAATTGTTCTCTATGTTCAATTCCTTCAGCAGAGGAAGTTAAGAATGCTATGGTTTCTTTGTTTGGCAATAGCTCCCCAGGGCCGGATGGGTTTACAGGGGGTTTCTTCTCACATTGTTGGGATATCATTGGAGAAGATGTGATTCATGCTATTCAAAGCTTTTTTCAGGGATGGGGACTACTTAAGGGGGTTACTTCTACAATTATTAGTCTCATTCCGAAGGTTAAAAGTCCCATTTCATATGCTGACTTTAGACCAATCAATTTATGTAATTTTACATATAAGATAGTGTCAAAGGTTATTTGTGACAGATTGAGATCCATTCTCCCATTGATCATCTCTAAGGAGCAAAGTGGCTTTGTTAGTGGAAGACATATAGCAGACAATTTCCTGTTGGCCAAGGAGCTGTTAATGGAGCTAAATAGACCAGTTAGAGGTCACAATATGGTAATCCAGCTTGATATGGCTAAAGCCTATGATCGAATGGTGTGGGATTTTCTTTTCATGGCCCTTAAAAGGTTTGGCTTCTGCAACAGATTTGTTTCATTGATTGCTCAATTATTGGTTAACTGTTGGTTCTCTTTATCCTTCAATGGTCAAATTCGTGGTTATTTCAAATCGACTAGAGGGATCCGATAAGGGGATCCATTAGCCCCAGCTTTGTTCATCATTGCAGAGGAGGTATTGAGCAGGGGCCTTTATCATATATTTTCAGTAGGTCTTTGTAAACACTACCACCTTCCTCGAGGGGTGCAGCCCATTTCACATATCCTATATGCAGATGACTCACTGATTTTTATGAGTGGTGGAGTTTCTTCAATCAAACAACTCCTTCTTTTCTTGGGGAGGTATGTATCATCCTCTGGGCAGCGTATAAATGCACAAAAAAGTTGCTTCATTGTTGCTAAGCAAATGCCACACAGAACCATTGCCCGCATCAGTCAGTTGTCTGGATATCATCATAAAATTGGAAGCATCACCTACTTGGGAATTCCTCTCTTTAAAGGTAGAGTCAAGACTCCACATTTTAAGTACCTGATTGATAAAGTTAACAACAAGCTAGCTGGCTGGCAAAGTAAATTCTTATCTCAGGCTGGCAGAATGGTCCTTATCTGATCAGTACTATCTGCTATTCATATATACACTGCTAATGCTACTTCTATCCCATACACTACTCTTAAGCACATTGGGAGAATATGTTCCAATTTCTTTTGGCAAGGATTTGAAATAGCGCACAGAAAGCTCTGGGTATCTTGAGATAAAATTCGCTACCCTGTCACTGAAGGTGGTCTGGGGATCCGAGGACTTCTAGATATACAAGTATGCTTCTACGTCAAACTGATTTGGCACTCAATACACAGCAAGTCCCTTTGGGCTAGTTTCGTGAGGAGAAAATACCTTCAAGATCAGCATATACTAAACTGTAAAACTCCTTTCCCTGTTGGGATAAAAAAACATGATTTTGAGAAGGCTCGGGCAATGTTCATGACAAGTTCCAGGATGATTGTTCGTAATGGGGCTAAAACTAATTTCCTCAATGACAGCTGGTGCAAGGATAGATCTCTGGCTGACTTCTTGTCCTTACAGAACCAATCGGAACTTGAAGATTGTTCTGTTAAAGATGCATTGGCTAACCTCCAGCACCCTATCTGGGAGAATTTGGAAGACCAGCAGTTGAGGGAGCAAATCCAAAGATTTGGTACACAAGCTGGAGATGATACTCCCATATGCTCTCATTCTACCTCAGGTTTATTTAGTTTGAAATCCACTTATAATGCTCTTAAAGGGCATACTGTCAAGTCTAATCTAAAGCTCAAGAAGCTTTGGCATTATAAGCTCTCCCCGCGGGCCTCCTTATTCTATTGGAAAATGCTGAATCATGCTATCCTAGTAGACAGTCGCATTCAACATAGTGTTGTTAATTTGGCTTCTAGCTGTGATTGTTGCATCAACTCCCATGACATAGAAGATGAAGACCATTTGTTTATAAAGAGTGATATAGCTAGCTTCCTTTGGAGATGATTTGCTCCTTTTTTTAGCAATACATTCTTGGACGATGCTAGTATCTTCAGCATGTTGGAAAATATCATAAACAGGACAGTGATCAATAAACCAAAAGGTTTTATACGTCTCATGTTAACAATAATGATTGTTTGGGAAACTTGGAAGTACATATGCTGTGTCAGGTACGAAGGTAATCATATCAACTTCATGAGAGTTGCTGAACAAATCTCTGCATAGATTTCTTGCTTGGTTGGGCAGATGAAATTCAAGCATGGGACTAGCTCGGATTATCAGAAAATGTTGCAAAGCTTTGGTATAACTATCTCCTGTGCTCGCTCTGTTTGCTTCACGGTCCGGTGGATAGCTCCTGTAGCAGGCTTCTCATTAAATGTAGATGGTGCTAGTAAAGGGAATTCTGGTCCCTCCAGGGGAGGGGGCTGCTTCAGAGATCAAAATGGACAGCTAATCATGGGTTTTGCATACTACTATGGCCTTGGTTCTAATATGGTTTCTGAAGGTCGAGCATTGCTTGACGGTCTCCATTTGGCTCAATTCCATAACATCCCTTTATCAGTTATGTACACTGACTCTCTAGCTCTAATTGGTTTGCTGACTTCCAAGAAAGACCCACCCTGGACTCTTCTTCCTTGGTGGCAACATCTGCTGCAACTTCACTCAACATTTCAATGCCCCACTGTGCAATCATATAGGGAGGCTAACCAGCTAGCAGACGCATTAGCCAACCATGCAGTTTCTATGGGAAGCAATGTAGAGTTTTTCTCTATTCGTGACCTACCATTATTTGCTAAGGGTTATGCCATAGCTGATGCTAGAGGCCTACCTAATGTTCGTGTGAGAAGTGTATAGGTTTTTCGTTTCTTGTTTCTTTTTCTACTTGTACACCAGAGGCTTGGCTCCTTAGATGATGTAATTCTTTTTGAAAAAAAGTAATAAAATTAGCATCTAATGGTTCGTAGGTGGAGTGAGAACATTCCCTTCCTCTGGAATGGGGGTGCACTCTCCCTTCTCTCCCATTAGATGACTGGGTTTACAAAAAAAAAATTTATATGATCTATGGACTAGACACGGTTTAATCACTATTTTACCATAGTATCTCTCTTCCAAGAGTCATTTTTTAAGTACATGACACATATCCTGGTATGTTGTCATTAGTTACACCTTTGCACATTAAGTACACAATCTTGGACTTGATAACCTCTCCATTGGATATTCCTTCCAACGGACTAGGAAATCTTATTTCAAGACCTCCATAAGACTCCGCGAGCTTGGGATTCCCACTAAGATGCCGAATTGGTTGTACCGTTAAAACCCATTGTCTAGAAAAGCACTTACTGGTGTTTTGTGTATTCTAGACATTAGCGGCTCTCTGGACGACCTTCTGATTTCCGTAAGCGGCCCTGCACTAGACCGCTAAGGGATACTAAACGGCCATCCGCTAGACCACTAAAGCACTAGATGGTTTTACTGCATCGATGACTTTATTCTATGAAACGGTCCATGAATAGACCGCTAAGCATGCTAAAAGGTCTAGTAATAGACCGCTGGGTTCCTGATTCAGTCTAACCCGAGGTTCGACCTTTGGGGTTGGTTTTCTTGAGTTCCTAGATGATCTTAGGATTATCTGGAGTCTTAACCTACGTTAAGTAAGTCAATATTAAAGGTAGGGAACGTAATGAATGAACCGTTATGCTGCCGAATTTCTTCCGAAGCATGATGTCGATTTAAGTAATCCTTGAAATCTCTTGTTCTTAATTGAAGCATTCTTTCCTTGGTTACCTTATCATAGAATTATTGTTGAACTTGTACATTATTGGCCACATTATTGATTAATTGTGGAAGTAGCTTGATTTATACTTGAAGATGCAGTTCGAGCACTGATTGTGTTCAAGGGCTCTATGCTATCCCTTCAGCTGATTGTCCGAAACATACTGTAAACTATGGGGTATGATGCTACTGGCGTCGCATTGCGCTGGGAGTACTTTCTTTATAAATAAGTGAAAATCCACGGGACATGAGTAAAGATCCACGTAAATTCATGAAGTACTTGCTACTAAGTGAAGAGTACTTTCTTGCTTGTTACATGACTTTCTAGTACATTTTTGTTACATTCTTGTTCATGAAAAGGCCAAATTTACTTTCTTGATTGATAAATCCTATCCTCATATCACATCATGATCGTATCTTGTTATTTTTGTTTTGTTCACATGTTCTACCGTATTTGCATAATTTATCTTATTCTCTAGAGCTAAAATGCTAATCACTTAAATTTAGCTTCATGTTGATACGAAGATACCTATTGGGCAAGTGTGCTCATTACCTATTTTCTCAATGTTTCAGGAAATACAAGTGAATCGGATTCGGATTATACAAGTAACGGGTCCGAGAGTGATTGAAGGACATATGAACGAGAGAAGCCTTAGTTGTCAAGTGTTTAGTCGAGTCATGATGTAATCTCTATTTTATTGAGTCTAGTAAAGAGAGTCAGATATCTTATGTACTTTGATATTATTATTATGGAATAAAGTGAAGTTTGGAAAAAAATTACTTGAGCAATTACGTTTATGTGATAGTCTTGCGCTCTGATTATATTGCTTGCTCGAGGCGTACTAGCCGACTGTATATGTTCCGGATTGTTTCCGCTGTTGGGTTAGATGGATGCAGTCTATCTCCACAGATTGTGGACCTAGAGGGGGGTGAATAGATCAACTTGCCTAATTTAAAACTATTGTAAGTTCTAAAGTGGAATTTAGGCAAACGTCAGGTAAGCTAAACAAAGGATGCTAAAAAAAAGGTCGAAAGCTAGACATGAGCATAAGCGATGCAATCAAATAAGCTAAGCAAGAATTTCCCATCGCACACAGATCACACAAAAACACAAACACACTGCACACACAATTTTTAGGTGGTTCTGTCAACGACCTACGTCCACCCCACACTCAACCGAGTATGGCTTCCTGCTGCGCAGCACAGCTTGCGTCCGCTGGGCTTTACAGCTTGGCCAAACAACCCGCTGATACACAGCTTCGCTGGGCACTACAGCTTGCCGACCAGAGGATCTAATCCTTTGCAACCGCTGGGGAAATACAGCTTAACCCATCCAGTGGAGACCACCACTGCAAGACTGCTGACACACAGCTTGAAGAAACAGCATTCGGAAATGAAAGACAAAATCAAAACGAAAATAGAAAAGCTCAAAAACAAACAATGTAGCTCTAAGGGCAAAGCTCAGCTCTGGTTTTGAACCACGAGACTGAGATACAACCACTCTCACTCTCACTCTCGATCAGCTCTCTCTCAACTCAATCTCTCTCAATCTCTTCCTCTCTCTTTTTCTCCTTCTTCTCTTCTTCTTCTTCTCTGTATCTTCTTCTTCTCTCTTTTCTCTCTGTGGATCGAAGGCTCACTGCTGTATAGACTTTCTCTTCTTTTCTTTCGATCTTTCTTCATCTGTGGACAAAGGCTTCAATATATAGCAGCAGCAGGTGGATAAGGTACAGAATGCGTGTGCCTCCCATACTCAATCCAGAATCTTCATTCCACGTGCCCTTATAACATTGATTCCTTTAGTATTGGATCATGTGCAGCCCAGACACAGGGGAATATTCTTCCTCGGACCACCTTCTTCTTTCTGTTTTTCTTCTTCTCCTACAAAGAGATTAAAACCATTAAACTCAGGCCCACAAAAACTAAAACTGCATGAGGTATGTAATAGCAATACGAGATGCACTATACTGAGAACGACACGAGATACACAAGGTGACTATAGCACGAAATAAAGAGAGAACGACACGAGGTACCATATTAACAAGGCTATCACTGCAACGAGAACGACACGAGGTCAGATGAAAACAGCACGAGGTGAGAAGGAAATAACACGGAGTAAAAACGGTAGTAAAACACGCGATCAGAGGAAACCTTGACGAAGATAGAAAATAAGCAACACAAAGACATAAACAAAAACGACACGAATACGGAAGACTCGAAGACATAGGGGTGACACAGATGGAGCGACACGAGGTGGCACATAAAGCATCACGAGGTGCTGTAGTGTTCAGCACGCGATGGAACAACTAACGACACGAAGACGAGGACAACACGGACTGAAACCAACTCGAAGATGAAAAATAGAACCCTACACGAAGTGTGGTCACAAAGCAAAAAGGACACGAGGTCTAAGAAAAACAACATGAAGACAGAAGACAGGAACGGCTACAACGACACGTGATAAAATAGTGAAAGTAGGAAAACGACTCGAGTAACTACAGTAAATGACACGAAAATAAGACTCGAAGATAGACGATGTATAGAGATCTCAGTTCACCCGTCAGTGTGTAGACTTGAAAGTCTTGAACCCAATGTATGGACTTGAGTAGCAGAGGCCAGTGTACAGACTTGCCACCGACCATTGTGTAGACTTGATCAGCATGAGGTTACAGTATAGACATCAACTCTGCACATCGAATGTATGGACTTCAAGTGTGAAGACCATTGTAGAGACTTTGGTTTCGGAGACAATGTGCAGACATCGAGTTTGAAGACCAATGTCCAGACTTCAAGTAACAGTGTGAATGTACAGACTTGATGTAACAGACCAAAGTACAGACTCTGAGGTTCAAGACCAATGGCTGTACAGACTTAGAATATTAAGACTGATGTCCAGACTTCAAACGTTAACGCTGTACACACTTAACCAATTCAATTGAGATGCAGTGTGTGGACTTCATCTTGAGCGAAATGTAAGTGAAGAATGTATAGACTCAAGAGAGTAAGAAATTGCAGACAGCAGTGTATTAAATGCAAAAAACACATAGTCAATCTGATAGAGCAGTTTCATCAAATCAAAAATAGTTGCCAGTCAATCAAAACAATGGTGTTGCCAATGAAATAAAGCAAGTGTCAACATCATCAATCATAGAGGGGTCACAACATCCTCTACATAATGTCGAGACGTGACAAGCACTCTGATCTCGGCCCTTAGCTCTCCCACCTCTAGCTGAGAGTCCGTCACCACTGCCACCCCTGCCCTCAGTCGCTCCACCTCCGCAAGGAGATGGAGCACCTCTGTTGCCTCTGCACGAAGGCACTCTGTCTCTGCTCTACACTGCTCAGACTCCTCCCTCTGCCGAGTGGCCTTACTCAGCGTGGCTGCTAGCTCTCTAGTCTGCATAAGCATTCAGCATGGTCAATCATTTACATAGCATAAGCATTTAAGTTGAAAAGGGGAGTTCGGTTGGTTTGCTTACCTTCTCTGGGAGAGTGGCCTCGGCCTCCTCGGCCCGGGCAATTGCCCGTGTGAATTCAGCATCCCGCTCAGTCCTGTCGCCGGTGGCTGAGAGGAGAAGATGGAGCATCTGGTCCCTGCCTCAGCGTTCTCTCGACCTGCTGCATTTTAGAAATAAGTCAGTCGTGTTCATAAGCATTACATATTAAGTTTGAGGTTAATTAAAGCTCACCAGAAGCTCTAGTGCGCGCTGGAACTCGTCCCACTGCTGAATGGTGGAGTGGAGGAGTCCTTGGAGCTCTGCTATCCGTCCCTGGGTGTCTAGCTACATGTAGAGAATCAAGTCGTTAGTGCATTATGAGTCATTAGGAAGCATAAGTTTAAAAGTTGTACAGGTCGCTGGGTGCCACAGAACACCTGGTCTCCATAGCATCAGGCGTAGGCCTTCAGGTAGGCCTCGTCGCTAGTGGCTCGGGCCTGCACTACCCGCCCTGATCTGGTCCAGTCCCGTACTTGGTCCTGTTGTGTAGTGGACAGCGGATCTAGAGGGGAGGGGTGAATAGATCAGCCCCACTTTTCGTAATGCGGCCCTCTAAACAGCTAGTTAAAATGAATTACAGCGGAATAGAAACTAGCTTCCAAGTATGCTATGATTCACTTAGCAAGATAAGCAAGATATATAATAATTCGATCCTAAGCATGCACCTAGAACGATTCAATCACACAAGCAAACCACGCTAGACAGGATTTTTAAGGTGGTTCGGACTGAATCCTCAGCCCTACGTCCACCCCTCACCAAAACCCGGCGAGGCTTCACTTGTGCAGCGCACCAAACCGTAAATCAGAAACCACCGATTGCCTTCCTACTCACCACCTGGTAGGGACGTCAACCGCAAATTGGAACACCCTCTAATTACCTTCCTACTAACCACCGGTAGGGATGAATCACACTTTCAATGCTTAACAATAATGAAAATGAAACAAATGTGAAGGAACTAAAACAAGAGATTGAGTTATGAGTGAAAATGAATTGGCCCTTGTATGAAATGTTGATTAGCAACAAGGCTCCTCTTGGCTTCAACTCAATCTTCTTGATTCACCCTTGATTGGATGAATGTTCTTCACGGAGTACTGTTCACGTGAACAGTACCTCTTCCTTCAATTCTTCTCTCTTGATCTTCTCTTTGAATTTCTTTGAATGAATGAAGGAGATGATGAAGCTACCTTGAACCTTGATTGCTTCTTGAGCTTCTAGGAGTTTGAATGCTTGAAATATCACCTTGAATGAACTTGAAAGAACTTGAATGGATGAAGATGATTTCCCTTGAAGAACTTGAATCAAACCGGCTTCCTTGGATCACTTTGATAGCCTTGCTTTGATGTAATCTTCCTTGAAGATTGCTGGCTTTGATTTGAGCTTGATTCCCCTTTGATTGGATGAAGAACACCTTCACGAACTACTGTTCACGTGAACAGTAGCTCGTCTCCAAGCTCTCTTGCAGCCACCCTAGATCTCACAAGAAGCTCTTTGAAGCATTAGATTTTCCATCCCCTCAAGTGTTGGTTTTATAACCCTTGAATGGTCCATAGATGCCCCCTAGACCAGATCCACAAATCATGGAAGATTAGGTAAGATTTGATTAAACAAATCCATGGAAAGGGGCTAGCCACGAGGTGGATTTCGAGGTCAAACAAGGCTGCATCGGGGCTGGCGGTCGACCTAAGGCTCCTGGCGGTCGACCGCCACTGAAACACATACAACCGGGCAATCCCTGGGAAAACCGAACGACCGCCACTGGCTGGCGGTCGACCGCCAGCTGCCAGACCTGCAGCTGGGCGGTCCCTGGCTGGGGCGGTCGACCGCCCCTGTGCTGGCGGTCGACCGCCAGCTGGGCAGAGCCCGGGTCACCCCGGTTCGGTCCGTTGGCCGCACCAGCTCCGTCGCTTGAGTCCGTTAGCCGCCCATTCATGTTTGTGGCATCGACCTTGATTGTCTTGAAGTTTTATTACTGAGTCTTCAAGCCAAATTTTGTGTGGAAAATAAGATTGAGGGCGATCCGCATGCGAGGGCGCAACATTGAGCTTTCATGTGCATTTCTATCATGAACAAAATATCACATATGTCAGTCATAAGAGCGTGGAAAATAACAATGACTAATAGTGTTAAGCCATTATCAAAACCAAGAATACACAAAACTCATATGACTATAGAATGATGTCGAATGACCCATGTGACCACAGAATGACTCAAATGACCTCAGGGACACAACAGGTCCACCCCCCGGGTGACCCAGTCGATCTCACCGATCAATCCTCTCGAAGAACGCCCTACGCGCTCCTCGTCTCTCGCTAGGAACT
Organism: Amorphophallus konjac; assembly: GCA_022559845.1. Taxonomy (NCBI): domain Eukaryota; kingdom Viridiplantae; phylum Streptophyta; class Magnoliopsida; order Alismatales; family Araceae; genus Amorphophallus; species Amorphophallus konjac. The sequence continues at coordinate 194,966,345 of CM040128.1, read as the reverse complement.
CCACCTCTGGCTGGTAGGCGCCCCTGGTCCTCATGATTAGGCGGTGATGCCGTGGCTCTATGATGTTCATGCAATGTAGCCACACATCTCGTCTCGCGTATGCCTGGGCTACCTCCACCCAGGGCTATCCCTCGAGACCCTCGTCACGGTATGGTGTCCAGCGCACCTGAAAGGGAAGGCAATAGAGTCAAGAGTTAGCATCAAAAGCATTTAAGTGCATTTAGAAGTTTAGAGTTTAGAGTCTTACCGATGCATAAGGGAGTGTGTCCATGTCGTCCTCGATCGCCCGCACTAAGCGTCATAGCGACCCAGTATCCTGTACCTCCATCCATCGCCTCGCGATGTGTACTCGATCGGGCTGCACCTCCTTACCTCGCCTTAGACCTGGGAGGTACATGTAGCTCCATACCTACATTTGTCAAGTGTCAGCATAAAGCAAGTCATAGGATCATAATCATAATTACATAAGCATTTAAAGAAGAGCATTTTTTTTACCTGAAGCAGAGGTGAGAACCCGCCCAGCATCATCTGCTGGTCGGTGGTGCTGCGAGAGTCGAAGAGGAAGGCTAGTGCAGCCGTGCCCCATGCATAGTCCCCAACTCCATCCAAGTCCCTCAGTAAAGGGAGGAGCTTGCAGCTCACTCTGTCTGCCCTCGTCACGAAGATCAGCTTCCCGAACATCAGCATCAGCAAGTGGCGTAGGATGACGTCCACCTCAGCTCCTGGTCCCGCAGCCACTCTCTCCCTGGCTTAGTCTGTCAGTCTCCCCAAGTGCTCCTCTGGTAGCTCTCCCACGGCTATCGCCGCTCCTGTCAATCCCAGGTGTTGAGACAGGTGCGATAGATTCAGAGGGGGGGTGAATGAATCTCCCCTTTAAAATTAGGCTATAATTTTAAAGGGGAGATTCATTCACCCCTCCTCTGAATCTATCGCACCTGTCTCAGTAGTGTGTAAACTTTGACAGACACAACGTGCAACACTGTATAGACTTGAAACACTAGATGCACGATGTACAGACTTGAATGCTGTGCGATGTACATACTTCATGTTATGCATGAGTCTCTAAAAAGACAGACAATGTATAGACCTTGCCAAAGGAAATGGCTGTACAGACTTGACCAAGGCAAAGCAATCGAATGTATGGACTTTCGCAAGGTATAGACTTGCCAAAGAACTGGACAATGTACAGACTTGAACAAGGCAAAGTCTGTACAGACTTGAAAATTCACAACGTATATACTTTGGCAAGACAATGGCTGTACATACCTCAACTCGAGCAATGTATAGACTTGCAGGTGCAACGTAGGTAAAGGTACCAATGTATAGACTTGCGAGTGTAACGTAGGTAAAGGTACCAATGTATAGACTTCGAAGTTGAACTGGTGGATGTACAGACTTCACTTCATGCAAACTACAGTGCAGTGTACAGACTTCAGACATGATGCACTGTATCGACTTCAAATGAGACTGTACATACTTGGTCCGATGTACAGCGCAATGTATAGACTTTCGTTCAGCAGAGACGTTAAGAGAGACTGTACAGACTTTGACTTCAAAAGAGACGCTGCATGAGACGTTGAAGTCTGTATAGACTTTAACAGTGAAATGATGTACAGACTTCAACAGTGAGACACAAATAGAGACGCTACCTGAGACGGACGGATGTACACACTTTGAGTGAATGCAACTGAAGGCTGTACAGACTAGCTATGAAAATAAGACGCAATGAAAGACGGTCCAATGTATAGACTTAGGAGTTCAATGAGAGATGATACATAAGCAAGCCAGTGTACAAACTTGGCCAATGGAGTGATGCATGAACAGTCCAATGTGCAGAGTTGTCAACGAGATGCACAATGTATAGACTAGCTAGCCAGACACTACAAAGATGCTCATATGCAATGTGTAGACTTCAGAAGGCATGCAACTAATCAATGTGTAGACTATGTAACGTGCAGACAAGACACTGTATGAACTTATCAGAACAAACGTTGCACAAACAATGTATGGACTTATGAGTGCAGCACAGACAGATGCAATGTACAGACATGCGAATCTGAAGGGGGGTCGACCCATCTAAGAGGGGGGTCGACCCACAGAGCTAGCACAAGCACACTCATACATTCTTCATAGAATAGATCAGTCATATGCATTCATGTTGCTATCATTCAATGCGATGTTCTTAACAAAACACAATGGTGACTCATTCATGTTGCTATCATTAAAACACCACATTATCATCAAAGCACAAGGGGCACAACACCAGGCTCTCTTGGAGGGTCGGTCGTGCCAGCTTGGACGAGTGGTGTTCCGGTCTCGTCAGCTCTAATCCCAGCAGCTCTCGCGCCAACTCTCGGTAGTCGGCATATGTCCTCCCGCTCACTGGTGCCCTGTGAACTCTCAATCTAGTGATCCTTGCCACATCCTCTAGCGTGGGGATCATATGACCCCACGGGAACAAGAATGCCCTACTAACTGGGTCCCACCGATCGTGAAGCGCGTAGAGGAGGGCTATATCTAGCCTCATCACCTCTATCCCGAGGAACTCCGCGAACCCCATCGCAGCCAATCTCTCTCCCTGGAAATCCGGCAGCGCCAAGTGCACTACTCGGACCTGCAGCCAAGGTATCCTCATCCGACGCTTTCCCTGCATGCATTTAAACATCTTGGGTCAGTCATCCATATAGTTTAATTCATGCATTGCATCAAAAAAAAAAACTACCCTCAGAACCCTAGCGGCCATCTGTTGACCGTTTCTATGGCCTTAGCGGTCTACGTTAGACCGTCTGGCGCCCTAGCGGTCACTGGAACAACCGCTAGGCACTCACCGTAGCGGCGATGTCTTCCTCATTTCCCCGGCTCTGGAAAAGGCTCCAAAGGGCCTTTACATGTCTCTAATGGGTTCCTTAGCCCATTCCCTTCCTAGTCTACCCGCACGCATGATCTAAAAAATAAATAGTTTTTTGGGTTTTCGGCCTACCTCGGATGGGGGGTTCTGGCCGCCATCTCGAGTGCATCCTCGGCCGTGTGTTCTCCTTCTTGATCTAGAGTGCCTCCCTCCAGTGCAGCAGCCCTCGTAGATGGTTCCTCGGCCTCGGTTTGAGCTAGCGGTGCCGCTTCTTCCTCCATTTGATCCACCGGAGCCGTGGGTGCATTCTCCCTAGCTAGATGGCGTTGAAACTACCGTATCACCCTCTTCTTCGTTATCCCAGAGTATGGGTGAGTGTGAGTTTTTGGAATGGGGTTAGGGAATCGCTGGGGGTGATGGTCGCCGGTGTAGGTTAGAATGGGAATGAGATGAGATGAGAGAGGGAGTGAACGGTTGTTCACGATTTTTAAAATCGCCCAGAGCCTTACGGTCGTGCGATGGACCGTTAAGATGTCCTTGGCGGTCCTCCTGGACCATTTTTTTTATTAGGGTTACACCCGTTGGGGAATGTGAACCGCCTCAACGTTAGCGATCATATGGTGGACCATTAGGCCTCCCTTTGCGGTCTTGGAATGACCATTTTTTGTGCTGTTGTGCTAAATGATGATATATTTGTTTATGTTTGCTCTTTGCCTTATTTCATGCTTATTTCTTTGGCTTAATTATTGATGGCTAACCTCTTTATTGTCAAATCATAAGCACCATCATATCACGATGCATCACTTCCCATCAGACAGGTAAGTCAGGTAAGTATTTCGATCCTTGAGTCTATTAATGCATTACTATATGGTATCAATGATATATTATCTCGCAAACCGACCGGTCATTCATGTGTTATGGGATCTGATGTTCCCCTTTAACAAACATAATGATGATCTAGGTGCACATGTTTAATCGTTAGATAGGCCGTTAAGTTGGAAAAATTGGGAGACGATGGTTCTGTCTTGTACGCCGTGGTTGCAGATAGTGTCTTGACCCTTATTTTTCCAGTCTAGCAAAACTATTCTCGAGTATCTTTCTATTTTTGGCTTCTTTGTATTCATTTTAATGATTTCTCTTACTTTAGCCCAGCATGCATCATGCGCATCTTTGAGCATTCATGAGCCCTAATCTGTCCGAGGTATCTTAGTAGTAGTGGATAGATGTGTCTATGGTCTTAGATAAGGAGAGTCATTCCACTCTAAGTTGGAAGGTTTCCTTCGGTCTATTTGCTCAGTTTGGTTAGCTGAGGATTCTTGTCTGGAGTTTAATTGCTCATCTTTTACTTTTCGCTGCTCCGACCGCCTATCAGCTGTGTGTTCCAGTGAGGAGGTTGGTCGTGTTTTATTTTTTCCTTAGTTGTTAGTTCCTCCAGGTATGTGCCATTCGGTTTGGCTGTTCCTTGTGATTGGTTCAGAGTTTTCTGAAAGATTCCTATCGCTCGTTGGTTGAGGATGGGTGTCGTTTACCTTAACGCCCGCTTTTCAGTCCACTTCGTTGCATTTCTGCTTCATCTACATGTTTCACTTTTGCTTCACCTCCGCTCGCTCCCCTGCAAAGAGGACGTTAAGGAGGGACATCTGTTGAAACCCGTTTTATGACCAATGAGTTGGGTCATCTCCTTATCTATTTTATGATGTCCCGGGTTGTTCACCAGTTATTGGGCCATCTTTTTTGGTTCATTTTGGGCTTATTTCATGGGTTGCTCTCCTTGGTTGGGACTAATTCCTTTTATTCTCATCATTTGAGCTTATTGGGCCTGGATAAGGGCTAATAAGGGTTTTGTTGCATATTTATTCGAAGATTTATTGGCCTTTATCTCTTTTGCCATGTCTCATATCCTTGCTGTCTATCGCACGACCGTTAAGGGGGCGTTGGCGGTCCTTTGTTGGACCGCTAGACATGTAGAGAGTCTCGTTGGATTTCTTTGGTCCTATCTCTTTGTGATCGGCTGAGCCTTGCGGTCTATCGGCCGACCATTTTATTCTCCTTGCGGTCTATCGCAAGACCGTTAGGCGAGACAGAGAGTCCTGCTCTGTCTGTTCTTCCTCCCTTCGGCCATGGTCGAACTAGAGTCCATGATTTGATGTTTTCTTTCTGAATGTTGATCCTCAGAAGCTTCTATTTATTTCTGTGGACTCTTGGGAGTATTATCTCCGAGATTTATCTAAGTCTAGCCCTATTTTCATGTTATTATCCCTTCAACTCGACCTAAGGTTTTGGGGGTCTATAAATAAAGCCCTTGACTTCATGGCTTGAGGAGGAGATTTTTGGAGCTTGCCACGAAGTGCTGTTACGTTCTGGAGCGAGTACCAACCAGGGAGAGCTCATGTCTACGTGCTTGTGTCTTCTAGTCTAGGGAGTTGCAAGTTCTTAAGTTGTTTTTTGTGTTCTTCTTCTCTTAGTTTTGTGTTTCTTAACATCATCATTGCATCAATCCCTCTTCTTCTTCCACGTTCTTCTGCACTCACATCACATTTTTAAACATCCTCCTACTGTTTTCACGCCCCACAAGGGTTAAAAAATCACCAATCCCCCAGGTATTCACCCTTCCTTTTATGCATATTAGCTTCATTGCATTATAGATACTACACTTCTTTTGGGCTAATTGGGTTCTTCTCTTCTCGTGTCTACACTCTTTTGCAGGTCTACAGAGCTCAGCACACGAGGCCCAACTCTTCTGGCCGGCCAGGAGGGGTGGAGATTCAAGTTTCACATCATATTTTTCTGGGTGCGCTTAGCGGCCGTCGTCAGACCATTTCTTCTTCTTACAGTCTATCGTTCGACCGTTGTTCAGAGCCTTGCGGTCGCATCAGGACCGTTTTCGTGTCTGCACCTGGGTTTTCTCTCTCGCGGGCGAGTGTGCTTCACTCGACTTCTTTCCAAGGTACGTGGTGTAGTTTTGCTGCATTACTTGCTTTGGTGGCGATCACATCTTTCTTTCTTCGGTATTGGTCATCATATTATTCCATCTTGTTCTTTGTTTCCTTTGCTTTTAGTTGCTCCACACCTACGGTGTGTGTTTACTTCTTCCATCAGATGAGAATCAACACCGGGCACTAACATTTTATTTTTGCATTTGTATCCTTTTGTTTGCATTTATATCCTTGGGTTAATTGGTTTGCAATTGTATGGCAATTATAAGCCAATATGTTAGTCTTTAAAAATCATTGGGTTTCTTTGCAAAAGGCCACGTAGGTCCTGCAGGACCCCCACCCTCTTTCCCATGGGTCCACCTAGGTCCATGGGCCCAATAGGTTAGTCATTGGTCTAAGGTAGAAGATTGACCAAGAAGAAAAATTCAAATTTTCTTCCTTGCCCACATGCCATGGGCGCCCCCCCTTTATATTTTTGTATTTTGGTCATTTTGACCACATGGGAGATTAATAGCCTATCCCTTATTTGCCCCTCCCTAACCCTAGATCTGAGATTAGTTTAGGTCTTTTAGTTAATCTTATAAAACCCTTGTATTTTGTGAATTCTATAACAATTAATGAATGAAAAATCAGGAATTTGTTCTTGGAGCCTTGGGCGCCCCTCTCTCTCTTTCCCCCTTGCAGCTGGACTGTTGTGATTTCTATGGTGTGAAGCCATAAACATGGTGGATTCCAAGTTCTATCCCTCTCCCTAGGTGTGAAGCTCAACCACCGTCGCCGCCGTTCGTGCCACCGTCGAGCCGCCACCACTCCACCTTCCTCATGTTGTCTAGATCTTCGACCTGCAGAACTGAAGCTCAAGAAAGACGTTCTATCTCCAGATCCAAATATCAGATCATCCTCAAATTTCGAGGGTTTGTTCCCCCCTCGTCCCCCATCTCCAGTTGAACTTTTATGTCAATCAGACGTCGTTTGCTATTTTTCCCAATCTTTTAGTTCCACCCCTAATAATCTGCCCATCAGCAGATCTGTGGGATAATAGTCTGTTATTATATTTTTCCCGCCCTGTTAGCCATCTCCAAAAAATCCCAAAATATTTCTGTGTTGTCCTCACATCCCCCCCTTCCACCCATAAAATTCCCAGAGTGTAGACCGACCGTTTTTCTTTGGGTCAAAATTAATTTTCAGATAGATCCCATTCTGTCCTATGTGATCTGGATTCCGAGCCAGAAACAACTACAACCCACATAGTTTTTCATTTCAAATCCGTTTACTGGATGGTTGTGAAATTAATTTATGTTGTATCCCTTTGAGTCCTCTGTCCAACGGCACCAGTCTCGCCTCAGTCCGCCTCCGGATCTAGGCGCAACAATTCTTTTCGCCGGGTCGCACAGATGTGTCCCGAGACAGGACTGCAGAATAGAGTTGGGAGCTAATTCTCCCATAATTCCCCGGCTCCGAACCAGCGACCGTCGCTCCCGGGGATCAACCGGCAACACCCCAGTAGCGTCCCAGCCAGCCGTCGCAGCAAGGAGACGTGCAGAAGCCGCCGTCCTAGCAGCCGAGTTCACTTGCTATCCAGCCAGTCAGAGTAGTACCAAGTCGGACCAGCAGCCTGCCTCCGGCCCGATAGCCCTTCCGGCTTGCTACCCGTCAACCCGAGTTGGCTACTCCAGGGACCCACGTGTAGCCCTTTACCTCCCTACGTGGAGTGGGCAATAAAATCATTTCTGTAATTACTGTTAATTCATTTGTACCGGGAGTACGATTCTTGGCCGGAGTCGCCTTCCCCACGCCCGGTAGCGTGGAAGTAGCATTTCCGCTCCCCTCTTTGCCATTTGCTTTACTCATATATATTTCTATATGCCGCTGCTTGCAAGTGATAGGAAATTAGCTCGTTCAATTTAATCACCACTGTGAGAGTGAGTGCGAGACCTGTCCCGTGACTCGATCCGAGCACGGAAGAGCCAAATACCCTTGACTCATTGCCGATTTCTCAACCGCGCACATCCGCACGGTTCCCTCGCCAGGGACGAGTCGCGAGTTTGCTTAGAGTCCAAGGTTTGCATTTGAATTGGCGTCGAGTCGCGTCCCATCCCGCATCACCATCTTTGCTCCACGCCCACGGCGTGTGTTTAGTTCTTCCTTTGCTTTATTCTACACTGTTGAGATGACATACCCACATGCTTTCTGCTTGATGTTATTGCTTGCTTGAGTTGGTACACATCGCATATCTCAAACACCCTCATTCTCATTCACACCTACACATTTAAAAAAAATATCAACAGCTATAGTGCTGAGTTTTTATCGGCCACCGGTTTGCTATTCCTACTGTCGTTCCTGCTTTCCGATACCGCCGTTGTTTACGGTTGGGGTTTCGCGGGACCCCTACTGAGCCAATGATAGGAGGCTCACTCTTACTTTTCAGGTGCGGCGGTTCTTCCTCGAGGTTTGAGGGTGTTGTACGGTGGTTCTTAGTTGCCAGCTCGCCGGGCTAAGTATTCACTCGGTGTTAGGTACGTATTTCTGCCTTAGACTGTACTTTTGTTGGATTGTACTGTGTAGTAGTTAGATTATTTATTTATGTTAATTGTTGAATTATCCTGCTTTATTTTCTATTTCTTTGTACCTCCACACTCCTTTTAGCCCTTCCAAGCCCTCCGGCTTGTGGGCGGCAGGCCAGGATTAGAATGGTATCGGATTCTTCTCGGTATTCAGATCTTGGGTCGTCATAAAAGGAGTATCCGTTTGAGAGTTTTAACTATCACAATATTGAAGGTGTGGAAAATGCAAAAAATGGGAATGAACGGTGAGTCATTACAATCGTAGTGGAATGACCCTTAAACAAACCTAGTAATTTAATCAATAATAGCAAGTGTATTGCATGATTTATCAAGGTTATGAACAAATTGAGCGGCGTTTAATCTTACTAGTTTGCAGGGTACAATCAAGAGATAACAATGATAATCAAGGGACCATGATGTGAATAAACTTTAGAATTGACGTTCATTCATGAAGCCCTAACCATTACATGCGTTTCCAGCCCTGGAACATGCTATCTACTCAGGATAAAGCATAGGAAAAACACAACGTTCTAGCAAGATTCCGAGAGATGACCGCGGTCAGGAGAGAACCGCTACTGGATGGTAGCTGTCACGTCCCGAGATATGTAGTGGAAACTAAGTCGGGAACGTGCACAGCCGGCATGGTAAGCCTCAAGCTAGCAAGACAATCAGAGCGCTAACATTCACACATAAGAAGAGTGAACACAAGATAATGTACTCAAAACCAATCTTTATTGAATAATGATACTCAATGTTTACAAAGACACTTGACTCTTTGACATAACAAGTCACTAGACTCAATAAAAGAAAAAATACATAACATGATCAACTTCACCGCCTATTATAGTGAAGGAACTTAATAACAATATGATTCATGACTCTGAACTATCTAGGGCTTCTCTTGACCATCAATCGCTCTCGGACCCATCACTTAAGTAGTCTAAATCCCTGCTAGAGCCTCCTGAAAAGATTAGAAAAGCAGGGAATGAGCACACTTGCTCTGTAGGTATATTCATATCAACATGAAGGTATGGTTTAAGTAATTAATGTTTTTGCTCTAAAAGGTAAGATAAAAGAAATACGATAAATCATACGAATAAAAGTAAAGTAACAACACAAGTAGCAAGATATAAACCATAGAGTTATGAATGTTCATGTATAATGAGAACATGATCAAGTAAGAATATAATGTGGCCTTTCATGTAACAAGAATGTACTAGAATGTAACGAGAATGTACTTTTCATAACCATAAAGGTTATGCACTAGAAAGTCATGTAACAAGCATGTATAATTTCATGATGAGCCTCGTGGTTTTCACCCATTTATAAAAAAAGTACTCCCGGTGCAATGCGACGCCAGTGTCCATCATACCCCATGGTTTACAGTATGTTTTCGGCCATCCGTCGAGGGGCTAGCGTAGAGCCCATGGACATTGTCCGTGCCCGCTCTTGCATCTTCACGTTATAAATCAAGCTACTTTCACGAGGAATATAAATGTAGGCCAATAATGTAAAGTTCAAACAATAGTTCATGATAACAAATACCAAGGTAAGAATGCACCAAATAAGAACATGTGAGTTCAAGGTCGAATTAAGGACAAGATCATACTACGGAAGGAATCCGACAGCATAACGGTATGTTCATTAATTTAATTTCCATAGATTCTGTGATAACTTATTAAATAAGGTTTATGTTCCAGATAATCAAAATACCACCTAGGAATAGAGTAGACTTAACCCTTTAGGTCAAACCGTGGGTTAGACATCAACTGGGAGAACGTGGTCAAGAGGAGACCGTTTCTTGAAGATAGCGGTCGAGCCAAGACAACTTTTAGATAGGGTCGACGCCAGAAGGAAAAGGGGTCGACGCAGTAGCACTCACAGGAGTACGCGGTAATGGACCAACCGCTACTAGAAGGTGGCAGTCGCCTGAGAACCGCGACTTAGTCCAGAGTGTTGAAAACATTGGTATCACATGTGCTTTCTAAACAATAGGGTTTTTAGGGTACAACCAGCTCAGCGTCCTAGTGGGAATCCCAGACTCGTGAAAACTTACGGAGGCGTTGAAACATGATAACCTAGTCTGACAGAAGGAATATCTGACGGAGAGGATCACAAGTCCAAGAGGTGTGCCTATCAAGTGCAAGTGTAACTAATAGCAACGTGCCGGAATATGTGCTATATGTGACTTATAAAACAGAAATAAGGTGAGAAAGGAACGTGCCAAAACATAAATCAAAGTGTAATCAAATCATGCAAATTCCTTTAAATACAAAACTATAGTGTTTTGGCATGAAATTAGCATAAGATTAAAATAAGCTTATAAAACATGAAGGGCATAAAAGTTGTTAAGATTGATGCACAATATAACCAAAATCATGAATATAAGGACATAACTAGGAATATGAGCTAATTACTTAAGCTTATCATATGTTTATAAAGGACGATCTGCGTTCTGTTTAGAGTTAACAGGAAGCAGAAAATAGAAAGAAGAATGCAGTCTAGTAAGAACCGCTTCTTGGTAATAGCGGCCGATCTGGAACCACTTCTTGACAGCAATGGTTCTTGAGGAACCGCCTTCTGTCTTCAACAGATAGAAGATAAATATTGCATGAAGGCCTATTCTAGGAAAAATAATGCATGAAAACAAGCTATATTGAAAGGTAAAACATGATATAACAGAATTGATGCATGGAGATACGTGAATTTGGTAAAAGTTGTCATCTTTTTCCATTGGATGCAGGGAGATGTATGCTATGAAAAGCTAGTTGCGCAGTCCGTTAAAAACATGAAATAGAACGTGTATAAAGTATGAAATCAAGCAAGGTTAGAGGGCTTTTAGTCCTGACATGTTGTTTGAGCCATCATGAGATAACTTACCTTTAATTTGATGCCTAGGCTTCGAATTTGTTACTGGAAGAAGCTCCTAGTTCCTGCGCGTCCTACGTGGAACCTCCAACTTCCAGCGGCTCTATCTCCTTGACCTCTTGGTTTCCTAGCATGAGATTTGGAGGGTAGTGAGAAGACATAAAAAGGAGAAATTAGTTCTAAAGACCAAACTTGAAATTACCTCGATTATGGTTCATAAATCTTTGATCTTTCTCGGCGAAACTCACACGTTCTTGTGCAGTTTGCAGAGAACCAGCGACTTTTGAGGCTTCTAACTTCTCAGGGGTTTGATCTCCTAACATGAAATTTGGAGAGGAGTTAGACAATACTAAAGGGAATAAATAGTTCTATAGAACTAACTTGAAATAACACCACCTTATTGTCGAATTACGCGAGCCAAAATGAGGGTTCACGTAGGTTGAACCTGAGACTTATTTATAGAGAAAGGACTATGGTTGAAAGATTAGATCAAATAGGAGTCCTATGGGGCATCCATTTAGTCCCCCAAGAGTCTTAGCTAGGTTTACATGCCAGATTACTTCGATCCTAAGTGATTAGGATGGGGGAAAATCCCATGTTTCCATGTTTCTACAAACCTCGTTCACGGAAGAAGAACGCGGTCTTGATCAGATCGCTTCTATCAGAATGCGGTCGCGCGATAGATCGCGTTATGGCGTTTTATCCAAAAAATTCAGATTTTCCTATTTATCCCCTAATTAGCCTATTTATCTATTTTTTATTTGTAAATAGCTCTAATTACGTCTCTAGAAGTGGGCATGGGCTAAAAGGGCTTAGAGCCCAATTTAAGTGGGCTTATTTATTTAGTTAATATAGGGCCTTTAATTATCCATAAGTCATTTAATTCGTCCATTATGCTTTTTATATATTTAATAATTGTATTTAATTCTTGAGAAATCCTAGAAATTTTAGGGGTGTTACACCATCCCCCACTTAAAAGAATTGGATCCGTAAATTCATTGCATGAGTTTTATGGAGAGTGTGTTCTACTTGTCGTTAATTAATTGCCAATTAAGGTTATGATGAATATGAATAGGTCTAAATGGTACCTTTAGTCATTTTATCTTCGCCATCCAAGACGGCATTACGTCGGCCTTGCCACCTACGTCCATTATTGTCTCTTGAGGATTGTTCCTTTATGAGGGGACATGTGGGCACGCGATGCTCCCGGCCTCCACGGCGTAAGCAAGCGCCGAGACACTTCCAACATTCTAGGGCGAATGATCGAATTTCTCACAAAAGGAGCAAGCTGCCATGACTTGCATCTCCTCTTCCTCCTTGACTCTTTTTCCCGTGCCATTGCCATTGCCATTACCATTACCATTGCGATTGTGGGACCTCTACTTGTTGTTACAGGGTTCATAATCCTCCGTGATGTTAAACCTTTCTTCTTTTTTCTCTCGCCTATCATGGTTTCGGCTTGGCTTTTCATTTTTTCCCCTGAATTTCTCTACCTTCTCCAAGGTCCGTTCACATAGGCGGTGTAACACCCCACCTTAGAATCCGGTCCAGTTTCCAACTCTCTTCGGACTTAAGGGGAATGCTACAGTGGGAACAACCCAGCAGAACAAAATTGGTTGATGAATTACATAAGTAAAGAGACCACAATATCAGCGGAAGAAAATTTCTCATCTTCATCAAGTAGATCACATACTAAAACCACATTAGTCCAAATCTGATAATATGTAAAAGTTATGTACAACAGTCCATTATTACAAAACTTAAATTTTCTAACAACAATCACCTCAACTGGAAAGAAAAGATCTCTAAAGATTACACCATATCCTCTCGATCGGAGTCACTACGCACTAACTCCTCGTCCTCACCAAGGGGATCACCTGAAAATGTTTAGCAAGCATGAGTCTAGGAATAGACTCAACAAGTTACTAAATTCAAATTATTTTCCTTTTGTCCACGCCTAACATACTTCGAGGATAATTAAACTTACAGAATTTAATGATACTTAGAATATCTGAAATTAGGTTGCCGAGAATAGAAATTTAAGTCTAAGTCGGTAACAGAAATCATATATCTATATGACTATAACTTTATTTTTCAGAACTCACATGTCTTCTTAGATTTTTAGATAACAGAAATAGAAATTCCAAGAAATTCATATGACTGAATAGATTTCAGAAAATAGAATTTCAAAATTTACACCATTTCAGAAGTCATATGCCTTTACGGATTTCATATACAGAGACAAAATTTCAGATAAGATATGGACTAGATACAATGCCCAAACCACCATTAGAAGGTCAGACAGACAGACATTCAGTCTCCTAGGCAATGGTGACGAGTCTTGGTTACTGCGCATAACCGGTGGAAGTTCTCCCCAACTTAACCAGTGGAACATGTCCACCTCCAAGATTTTACCTCATGCCCTCGAGGTCAGAACAGAGTGAGCCTCCCCATAGGGGCATTTCTATAGCTTGGCTCCAGAACCTTCTATGGAAGCAGTGTCCATATAGCCCATATAATAGTTATATATATATACGCCCAAAACCACATATCACAGTGTATTCTTTTCACTAATATGTACTTCAACTACACCTTTGAACACTTCTCAGTTACTGCCAAGATATCTTAATTACTGAAGGTTTCAGAAATATGCATTACAGTAGGTCTCAGCTTTCTATACAAAAATAGGTTTATCTTTAGGTTACACATGCGTAGAAAATAATTCATAATTGTAAGTATAGAATTCTATGAGCATGAAGATTTTACACTGAGTTACTAACTTTGTTCTTTATCATTCTACAATTTTTCAGATTTTTCAGACTCAGAATGGATTATCAAAAATCTTTTTTCTTGATATGTGGAATTTAGTATAGAGCACAAGGTGTGTCGATGCAGTCAATGGCTGCATTGACACAACCTTGAAGCTCTTAAGGGGTTGCAAGGGGGGCTGCATCGACGCAATCAGGGGCTACGTCGATGTAGTCGGGACAATGACTCTTATCTTTGCTTAAACAAAAAGATGAACCTTACTAACATCACATAGCTTGAAATGAAAAGCCAGAAGGAGAAACACGGTGGCCTTGTTTTTCATGCTCTTTACAGATTCCTTTTTAACTCAAGCCATCGAAGCAGGTTAAACCATGTCAAAAGGATAAACTGAGTTTTAGAAACTTGCATGGATGTATTGACATACTGCATCGTATACTAGTTAAACAGAAATGGAAATTTGGAACAAAACCAAAACAAGTACCATGAGATATGTTTTATGACTATGCATGTTTTCTCTTAACCTAAGGCCTTTGAAAGCAGTTTAGAACATGCCAAAAGGATGCTTTGAACCTTAGGTACCCGCCTTAATGAAGAAAAATGACAGATCAAAAGAACACACTTCTCGATGTAGTCTCTTCGGTCCAAGAGTCCTTCAAAAGACACCCTGCACTGCCACCCCTACTAAATCTCTCTCACTCATAGCAGGAAGGCAATAGGAGAGCTCACACCCTTCTCTCTCAGAACCAATAAAATGGAAGCACAGAAGCTTCCCACGACTTGCAGAGAAAGTGAAGATAAAGGAGTGCCAACTCCCCTTCCAATCTGATCCTTTAAAGGGTCATACGGTTGATATCAGGGGTTTTAATTCCCAACCATTAATTCAAATTAACTTAAATCTAATGGCAAGAGGAAACTCTGAAATGGTCATTTGCACGCAAGGATCCTGTTGTCGGTAAAATGAATTTCACACACAGTAATACATAAACGATTATCACTATTCATTAGCCACTTTAAAAATTAATATATCACAATATCGAAAGATTTTGAAAAATATAATTGTTACCCATTAATCACCTCAATTAACTCTATCGTAGAAAAATATAAAATAAATAAAACCCATGAAATAAAAATCGCCCCCAAAATGAATAGTAACCTCATCAAAATGAATATTGGGGCATTTAAAACCTACTATTTCTCACCCGTTTCTCCAGTTTTACATATATACATTTACGTGAGCTTCATTTAAAACACACTATCTCTCATCTATTTCTCCTGTTATATCTATATTCATTTATGTGAGCTTCATTTAAAACCCACAATCTCTCACTCGTTCTCCTATTATACATATGTATATACGTAAGCTTTTCTTCCAAGGATAAAGGGTAAAACCCATTTAACACTATCTACCAACAAAAACTAACTTATATATATATACACCCAAGCAATTTAAGGTTGTAATTACTCCACTATTGATTTATAATCATGAGAAATTGTCTACTCCTTTATTATTAACTTTAATTCAACCAAACTATTAGTCAGAATATTTATTAACTCAAGCAAATACTATTTCAAGCACTAACCCAAAATACTGACATAAAATATTCTTTATGAATTACGATAAAATTCCCGGGCACTACAGGTCGGCTCGGTGAACCATCTCCGTATATGTACTGATATTTTGAGGTCCAAGTTGATTTATAAAGATGGGCCTCAATCCATCCATAAAGTGATTTACCTTCAAGATCTCCGTAGCCACCAGGTGTGGAGAATAAGGGGCCAGACGAGAGAATTGAAGTTTGTACTACGCCACGGACATCACACCTTGCCTTAAAGAGGCAAATTCGGTAGCTTTCCTCTCGCGCACATGCTCGAAAAATATTTCTCCCAGAAGAGTTCAAGAAACTCCTCCCAAGTGAGTTGCGCATTTTGAGGATGAGCAGAGGTGGCCTTCCACCAAGTACGTGCATCCTTATTGAGTTGAAAAGCGGCGAGTAAGACCTTTTCTTGATCAGTGCATTGCATAACGTTGAAGATCCAGTCCATCTCGTCGATCCAATTTTCAGCTTCATCGAGATTAGAAGAACCTAAGAACCGCAGAGGATTCATACTCCGGAAGTTATGATGCAAGTCACCAGTGCCTGCCCGCGCGCCAGCTTGAGCAACGGTTTGTAAGGCCCGGCTAAGACCAGCAACAGTCTGTTACATAGCTTCCCAGTTTGCACGGTTAGCAGCCATCGTGAGAATGAGGTGCCTGATAAAATAGATAATTAGTTATTTTCTTGGGATTTTAGGAAGATTTACCAAAAGGTTAGATTCTAAATAACTATCTCATCTCGGGCTCTACCTAATTCTCACATGGGTTCAAAAATTTCTTTCTAGTTCATAGGTGTGGGTCCTTAAACCTTGGACTTAGCCTATGACATGACATTTTTCTAAGACTTACTTATGCCTAAGCTGTGATACCAGCTTAACTGTCACGCCCCGACATATGCAGCAGAAACTAAGTTGGGAACGTGAACCGCCGGCATGGTAAGTCTCAAGCTAGCAAGACAATCAGAGCGCTAACATTCACAAATAAGAAGAGTGAATACAAGATAATGTACTCAAAACCAATCTTTATTGAATAATAATACTCAATGTTTACGAAGACACTTGACTCCTTGACATAACAACTCACTAGACTCAATAAAAGAAAAATTACATAACATGATCAACTTTACCGCCTATTATAGTGAAGGAACTTAATAACAATATGATTCATGACTCTTAACTATCTAGGGCTTCTCTTGACCATCAATTGCTCTCGGACCCATCACTTGAGTAGTCTGAATCCCTGCTAGAGTCTCCTGAAAAGATTAGAAAAGTTGGGAAAGGGCACACTTGCCCAGTAGGTATCTTCGTATCAACATGAAGGCATGATTTAAGTAATTAATATTTTTACTTTAAAAGGTAAGATAAAATAAATACGATAAATCATACGAATAAAACCAAAGTAACAACACAAGTAGCAAGATATAAATCATAGAGTTATGAATGTTCATGTAGAATGAGAGCATGATCAAGTAAGAATATAATGTGGCCTTTCATGTAACGAGAATGTACAAGAATGTAACGAGAACGTACTTTTCATAACCATAAAGGCTATGCACTAGAAAGTCATGTAACAAGAATGTATAATTTCATGATGAGCCTCGTGGTTTTCACCTGTTTATAGAAAAAGTACTACCGGCGCAATGCGACGCCAGTGTTCATCATACCCCATGGTTTACAGTATGTTTCCGGCCATCCACCGAGGCGGCTGGCGTGGAGCCCTTGGACACTGACCATGGCAGCTCTTGCATCTTCATGTTATAAATCAAGCTACTTCTACGAGGAAGATAAATGTAGGCCAATAATGTAAAGTTCAAACAATAGCTCATGATAACAAATACCAAGGTAAGAATGCACCAAATAAGAACATGTGAGTACAAGGTCGAATTAAGGACAAGGTCATGCTACGGGAGGAATCCAACAGCATAACAGTACATTCATTAATTTTCATAGATTCATTAATAACTTATTAAATGAGGTTTAGGTTCCAGAAAATCAAAAGACCACCTAGGAACAGAGTAGACTTAACCCTTTAGGTCAAACCACGGGTTAGACATCAACTGGGAGAACGCGGTCAAGAGGAGACCATTTCTTGAAGATAGAGGTCGAGCCAAGACAGCTTTTAGATAGGGTCGACGCCATAAGGAAAAGGGGTCGATGCACCAGCACTCGCAGGAGAACTCGGTCATAGTCCGACCGCTACCAGAAGGAGGCGGTCGCATAACCTCGACCCAGTCTAGAGTGCAGAAAATGCCAGTATCACATGTGCTTTCTAAACAATAGGGTTTTTAGGGTACAACCAGCTCGACGTGTTAGTGGGAATCCCAGGCTCGCGAAGCCTTATGGAGGCCTTGAAACATGATCACCTAGTCTGACAGAAGGAATATCCGACGGAGAGGATTATAAGTCCAAGAGGTGTGCCTATCATGTGCAAGTGTAACTAATAGCAACGTACCGGAATACGCACTATATGTGACTTATAAAACAGAAATAAGGTGAGAAAGGAACGTGCCAAAACATAAATCAAAGTGCAATCAAATCACGAAAATTCCTATAAGTACAAAACTATAGTGTTTTGGCATGAAATTAGCATAAGATTAAATAAAGTTTATAAGACATGAAGGGCATAAAATATGTTAGGATTGATGCATAATATAACCAAAATCATAAATATAAGGACATAAGTAGGAATATGACCTAATTACTTAAGCTTGTCATATGTTTATAAAGGCTGATCTGTGTTATGTTTAGAGTTAACAAGAAGTAGAAAACAGAAAGAAGAACGCGGTCTAGCAAGAACCGCTTCTTGGTAATAGCGGTCGATCTCGAACCGCTTCTTGACAGTAGTAGTTCCTGAGGAACCACCTTCTATCTTTAACAGACAGAAGATAAATATTGCATGCAAGGCCTATTCTAGGGCAAATAATGCATGAAAGCATGCTATACTGAAAGGTAAAACATGATATAACAGAATTGATGCATGGAGATACGTGAATTTGGCCAAAGTTATCATCTTTTTCCATTAGATGCAGGGAGATGTATGCTATGAAAAGCTAGTTGCGTAGTTCGTTAAAAACATGAAATACAACGTGTATAAAGCCTGAAATCAAGCAAGGTTAGAGGGCTTTTACTCCTGACATGTTGTTTGAGTCATCATGAGATAACCTACCTTTAATTTGATCCCTAAACTTCGAATTTGTTACTGGATGAAGTGCTTTGTTCCTGCACGTCCTGCGTGGAACCTCCAACTTCCTGCAACTCTATCTCCTTGACCTCTTGGTTTCCTAACACGAGATTTGGAGGATAGTGAGAAGACATAAAAATGAGCAATTAGTTCTAAAGACCGAACTTGAAATTACCTCGATTAGGGTTCCTAAATCTTTGGTCTTTCTCATAGAAACTCACTCGTTCCTGTGCGATTTGCAGTGAACCAGCGACTTCAGAGGATTCTAACTTCTCAGGGGCTTGATCTCCTAACATGAAATTTGGAGAGGAGTTAGACAATACTAAAGGGAATGAATAGTTCTAAAGAATTAACATGAAATAACACCACCTTACTGTCGAACCACGCGAGCCAAAATGAGGGTTCGCGTAGGTTGAACCTGAGACCTATTTATAGAGAAAGGACTATGGTTGAAAGATTAGATCAAATAGGAGTCCTATATGTCATCCATTCGATCCCCCAAGAGTCCTAGCTAGGTTTACATGCCAGAACACTTCGATCCTAAGTGATTGGGATGGGGAAAAATCCCATTTTTTCACGTTTCTACAAACCTCGTTCACGGAAGAAGAACGCATTCTTGATCGGACCGCTTCTATCAGAACACGGTCGCACGATAGACCGCGTTCTGGCATTTTATCCAAACATTTCAGATTTTCCTATTTATCTTCTATTTGTCCCTTAATTAGTCTATTTATCCATTTTAAATTTATAAATAGCCCTAATTATGTTTTTAGAAGTGGGCCTGGGCTAAAAGGGCTTAGAAATTGGTATTTCGCCCCAATTTAAGTAGGCTTATTTATTTAGTTAATATAGGGCCTTTAATTATCCATAATTCATTTAATTAACCCATTAAGCCTTTTAAATGTTTAATAATTCTATTTAATTCTTGAAAAATCCTAGAAAATTTAGGGGTGTTACAATAGCGGTCGGTCAATGACCATGTTCACGCAATTTTGACCAAAAATTGCAAATTTCCACGGTTGGCAAGAAGCGGCCTGTCGTGAGACTGCGGTTTCAAGGTAGCGGTCTCTAGTGAACTGCTATTTGGAAACTGTGTCCCGCTCCGGCGATCCTTGACATGCCTTAAGAAAAAATCACCCTAACTCGCGGTATACTTCATAAAAATTGGGCATTTTGCAATCAATGGAAAGAGGATGAAAAACTGCACAACATGGATGCATTTAATTAGGGTTTAGCCTGCAAGAATCCTACATTTAAACTGGATAAATGAAGACGAGCTCGCCGGAACCCTAGATGGAACCTCCTCCTAGACTCGACGTTCCCGCCCTCGAACGTGCATGCCGTCGGCCGCCTCAGCAAATGAGGGTTCTTGGTTGTGTTAGGCATCGTTTCATAGAGCTAGGGTCGATCCTAGAGGTGGGATATGGATGGGAGAGAGTCGTGGAATCGAACGCGCGTGATATTCATGCTTGACCGGGTCGCGCCGCCTCTACTTCAAAATTAGGCTGTTAGGGTTAGGGTTTTCGTGAGAAAATAGAGGGGAAATGGTCCTCTAATGTGGACCTTTCGATTGGGTCCGGATTGAGCCCATAAGAGTTTGAATTGGGCTTGAATTTGGTCAGATTAGGGTCGTTCTAACAAAACTCCGAGTTTAAGCCAAAACCTACAATTTAGGTTGGACCAAATTTTTTATTGGGATTGGGTTCGCTTTAGAAGATAATGTTGCTGGAAATTCAACCGTCTACACGAATATAAATTTTTCATATTTTTATAAATTAGTTGAAATTTGACCCAAGAGGGAAATTCAATTTATTTATTAATTAAATTTGGGTTGCTACAATTTTATCCATAGTTTTCATGAGGTAGCCCTAGAAGAAGTTTCAGACTAGTATTGAAGATAAACAAAACAAGGTGCAGAGTTCATCTTGAGGTCAGCCTTTTGGAATACATTCCAGCTGATACCAAAAGTTAAATATGAACTATTAAGCACATATTTTGATACCAATTGATAACTGCATTTTGACTTCCATTATATTTTTCAATTCGCTCAATTTTTTCAAGAACATTAAGGTTTAGTTCATCCATTTTGACACGAGAAGACACATTGATCAGATGTCAAACTCCCCGGTTACTCAAAATTTCACTAACCATCATGTCTCAATTTTGAACAGAGTTGGCTTGTCATATCATGACACAGTCCACGTCACTTCTTGGGTGAAGGGACATGGTTTCTCAATGACTTTTGCCATTGCTCTGCCTTAGGGTTTATCTTTCAAAACTCTTTAAACAGAGTTAACTAGACTTAAACTTCATGACGTAGTTCCCAACACTTCTTGGGTGAAGGGTCTATGTTTTCTCAGACAGTCCAAGTCATTGCTCTGCAAGCCATCTTCCATGTTTGTAAGCTTTTTCCCTTTGAGTTCATCAGACCATTTGTATGTTTAAAAGTAACACTCAGTGAAAAACTTGAACCAAGGTGGCCTCAAAACTGGCAATGTTCAGATTCCAGGATGAGAGAAGAACACAAATTATCTGAGTCTATTTTAATTCTATTCCATACACTTAGATGGTCATTTTCAAGACTCTTAAACTTAGATTTTAAGGTTTATATACCTTAAACCATCAATTTATTTGAAGTTGGTCTGAAGTCTAGACAATGAGCTCTAAGAAGAGAATATTGAGTGAAAACTCCCCCTGAGTGTATGGGCTTAGTCAAGCTAAGACAGGAAAGCTCCCCCTCGAAATCTAAAATTTTTAGGAATTAGATTCAAAATGATGGGAGTTGTATGTGCAAACACAAGAAGATGTATCAGAAATTGATATGTGTTGTTAGACAGAAGGGAATGCAAATGCCAACAAATTATTCAAGAGTTTTAGATCAGACAGAGATGGTGCTGTCAAGATTTCAATTGTCAGTCTTTCAGACAGTAGTTTTGGCAAGCATTACTTCTTGAATCATAGAATCAGCAAGGCTCAGTGATATTGTGATGCAAAGGACTGATTTATGCAGAGAATGCAGTTGTGTAGAGAGTGGAAATGGGCAGTAGACTCTCCCCCTGAGTATGTGTTGTGAACTTAGACATGATGAAGCAAAGAAGACCAGCAGATGAACTGGTGCATCAACATAGGGACTGCATTGTGTCGACGCTTTGAGCTCAGACAGAAAGCATATTTCAAGAGAGATACACTGTGGGGTCGACTCACTATGGTCTGTGGGACGACGCACTAGGTAGACAAGACATAGAATAAACAGATATCACGAGGATGGGTCGATGATAAGTGTCCAGTTTCTATGATAATTCATTGCATATACACCATTTTATGTGCACATAATTAGGCAATTATGCATATTTCATAGTTAACCTCAACTCCGTATATAAATTAGCTATTTCACGCAAATTGATTAATTCAGTGATATCATTTAATAAAATAAAGTTGAGGGCCATGAGCATTAATTCTTCATTGCATAATCATGAGAATTTGTGATTTATGTGCACATTGTGGTAATTTTTATGGATTAAATCGTAATTATGTGTGTGTAGGGCACTAAAGGCAATTGCAGGCAAAGCTCGGGGCAAAATAGTCTGAAGACAAAGAGAAGAAACCCTATGGTGCCCTCTTCCCTCACCCTTCATGGTGGACCAAGTCAAATGCAGCCACCACCTATTTTTGTTGGAGGGAAAAGAAAATTCAAAATTTGAAATAGCGAACATTAAGGAGGAAATCAAGAAGGGAATCAAGGAGGAAAATGGGGAGGATCTTGACCAACAAGGAAGGGCCCCCCCCACCATTGCTCTCTCCCATTCTCCATCTATCCTATCCCTCCATCTCTATCAAACTTGATCTCCACCATCCATTTGACATATTTTCCTTATAAATAGCCCACGTGATGGAGGATAAAGGCAGTTTTTACTTTTGCAGTTTTCACCCTTTCTCTCCAAACCCTAGGACGATGATTCTCTTCCCCTTATACTCCTCTTATCCTCTTGATTTCTTCACAAAAGTTCTTCACTTTTGAATGCTCTACAACTTATTCTTCTTTGTCTTTAGCTCATTCCTTCTGGTTTTTACATTATTTCTTATTTTTCACTATTTTATCCTTTGCATTCGCAGACAACATTTTTCTATGTTCTGCCCCATTTTCTCCTTCCTCCGTCCCTTTTCTCATCTTGCTCCTTTTACAAAAGTTGTTCATATCTCTATCATCTACAACTTCTTCTTATTTATCTTTAGCTCGTTCCTTCTTGTTTTCAAGTTATTTCTTATTCTTCACTGTTCTATCATGTGCATTCACAAACAACATTTTTCTCTATCTTCCCCATTTTTCTCCTTCCTCCGTCCCTTTTCTCATCTTACTCCTTTCACAAAAGTTGTTCATCTCTCTATCCTCTATAACTTCTTCTTCATCTTTAGCTCGTTCTTTTGGGTTTTCAAGTTATTTCTTATTTTTCACGGTTTTATCCTGTGCATTCGTAGACATAATTTTTCTCTGTTCTTCCACATTTTTTTCTTCCTCTGTCCCTTTCTCGTCTTGCTCCTTTTACAAAAGTTGTTCATCTCTCTATCCTCTACAATTTCTTCTTCTTCACCATCTTCTAATTCCTTCTGGTTTTCAACTTATGTTCGACTTTTTAATACTCTATCTCTGATTTTCAATGTTCACATTTTAAAGCCTTCTTTTTCTTCTTCCATCTCACCTAGGTAGCCTTAGTTAATCTCTCCTTCATCACCATCCCCTTCCCTTCTAAACCATTGCCATCTCCCTTAGCTTCACATTGACCTCTCCCTTCCTCTCCTTAGATCTCTTTCCTCACCTCATACATTCTCCTCCAAGAGCGGCTTCAACGACGAAGGTGACTTCCTCCCGGCGTAGACGACATCTTCCGTGAGATAGTTCGTGATCCAAGGTCAAGAGAGGACGGCGCCATCATCACCATTGTTGCTACCATCTCTAAACTCCAAACTCTAGACTTTTCTTTTTTTTATTACTTTCGTGTTATTTCACTTCATTGTAATCTCGTTGCGTCGTTAGTGCAATTTTGTTTCGTATTTCATATACTCTTTCTTTTAAGTTAATGAAAGGAGTTATTCTTTTGATCTAGGTCTTGCTCTTCTTCCCTCTCTACCTCCTTCTTTTATCTCTTCTTTTCCACTTCAAGAAATTAGTTTCTATAGGATAGGTGCATAATCATAGGCATTTTTAATTAATTGTTGGAACTGTTCTTTGTTTAATCATTCTTTTCGAGCTACAAAAATCATAAACATTTTTCAAAAGATTCCAAGGTTTTTAACTTTAAAAATCTCTTCTTCCCTATGGATTCGACCCGTGCTTGCCATAGTACTACGTTCTCTTTTGATCATTTTGTGCGAGTTTGATTTTACGATTGTTAGCGCACGTGTAGTAACGACATACGTTTTCGCGTTATCAATTTTTGACGCCGTTGCCGGGGATGAATGATGATTATTGATGTAAGAACTTTATTTTTCTTGTGTTTATAAGTGTACTAATATCTCTTTCTTTTTCTTATTTTTACAGGAAAAAAAAAGAAAAAGAGTTGAGAAAAATCAATTCTGAAAATCCAAAAAACAAATCTGTTAAAAAATCTGTCGCAGAAGACAGAAGCGTAGGTGTAAAGGATAGAAAACAAAAAATTCAGAGAAACTATCTGTCGCAGAAAGAAGAAATCTGTAAGCGAAGGCCCTGCTCCAAAAGAAAGGAAGTTCACAAATAAAGAAAGCAAACAAAAAAAATTCAAAAAAAAATTCAAAAAATCAAAGGTAAGTTTCCCTTCCTCTCTTTCATCTTTTGATTTTGTTATTCATTTCAAAAAAGAGAGAACGAGGGAACGCACTTCAAGTAAGTATCTAAACTTTTTCTTTTCAATTTTAGTTTCATTTCTCTATTTTACATATCTTGTGGTTAGATAGGTTCATTAAAAAAATCACTTGAACTTCAATAAAAATCTTCATTGTAAGAGTAAAACCCACACTTCCATATTTTAGGCCATGCATCATTTAGGCTAGAATTCTTCTTGTTATTTAATTTTTGTTAATTGCATTATTGAAGATTGCGGGGGCAAGGTGAGTCCTTCCAAACTTCTTCTTCATCATATGCTCATGCATATTTGCATAGAACCCCTTGTATTAATTTATGGTGTGCATTTCATTTTAAAATATCATATGGGCATTACCTCCTAAACAACATAATGTGGGGATTTGATCACCCTTCCTTGGCCCACAAACCACAACTCCCTGCATCTTTGCATTAACCCAAGCCTAATAAAAAAAATTTTCAGTAGACATTGGCCCTAGGGTTCACATTGAGATTTGTGTCCACTTAGGCCCATTATCAATTTGGAAATTGGTGCCTAGGAAAGAGGTCCAATGGTAAATGCCTTACGCGGGCTTGTGGTTATTTAATTAGGTCCCTACAAAAGTAGGGGGAGCCTCCCACAACTCCACCTCTTACCTAGCTAGTAGACAAAATTGATAGTGGACTTGGGTTGGATTTAAGTTGATTTGTGAGAAAGCTAAGATTGAGCCCACTTAGTGGTTGGAACCTAAGGGAGATTACGTTTGCACCACTATCTAAGGTTGGTGTCTAGGCAAGATTTTAAAAGGCTACGCCGAAGTGGATTAGTGGCTCAATAATTAGGAGCTTGCGAAAGCAAGGGGAACCTCCCAAGATCCTACCTCTTACCTGGCCAACTTGAAGGTCGATGTGTGCAAGATTGCAATTGAACTTTGGGGAATTCTCACTATTTATGTTTCTATGTCCAAGGAGCCCTAGCTTTTGTAGGTTAATTTGTTGAACAAGTGTTTGCAAATATATATATATATATATATGTGTGTGTGTGTGTGTGTGTGTGTGTGTGTGTGTGTGTGTGTGTGTGTGTGTATAAATATTTTTTAAAAAAAAGTTTCATCTTCTTTTCTTCAAAAAAAAATCAATTATAAAAAAAAACAAAAACAAAACAAAAAAAGGCATTCAAAAGAAAAGAGACAAATTTGTTTGGGCTAGGCTCACTTCTTAAGCTCCAAATCTTTAAACTTGGTTTATGCAAGGGAGAAGATCTCAACACCCAGACTTAGTTGAGCTCATTAGTGAGATTGAGCGATTCATTTTTAATCAGGCCCAAAATCAAATCCAACCCATGGCTGAACAACACCAACTAGGGGTGCCCAAACAGATGAAGGAATATTTTATTCCTTCTAATTATCAGCCATCCACTTGTATCTAACTGCCTAATGTCCCTACTCTGCAATATGAGATCAAATCTAGCACCATTCAGATGCTCCCATCCTTTTATGGGAAACCAATGAAGATCCCTATCAACATCTAGATGAATTTTTGGAAATTTGTTCCACTGTGAAAATTCAAAATTTCAATGATGATGCCTTCTGCCTAACCTTATTCCCTTTCTCACTTAAGGACAAAGCAAAATATTGGCTAGGGACTTTAGGGAAAGCTATTGACACATGGGCAAATATGCAGCATGAGTTCCTTAAGAAGTTCTACCCCATCGGTAGAACCAACACCATGAGACGCGCAATCACAGGATTCGTGCAACTCCCGAATGAATAAATACATGAATCATGGGAGAGATTAAAAGAACTCCTCAGAAAATACCCACATCATGGGCTTTCCAAATGGCAAATAGTGTAAGCTTTCTATGAGGGCTTAGATGATCAAGTTAGGCAGATTGTGGATGCATCATGTGGTGGGGTCTTTATGAGCAAGAGTGAGGATGAGGCCTATGATTTATTTGAAATGTTGAGCAAGAATTCAATCAACCATACTTCCTTATCCTCATATGAGAGAACCATTGGGCCCTCTAAACGGGCCGGGATGTATCGTGCGAAATCTGAAGCTAGAGTGGATGTGATTTTTATCCATCAAAAATTGGACAAGGTGGACATCATGGCTCAAAAGCTAGAACAGGTTGATATGCTGGCCCACAAGTTAGGCCAGCTTTTGGCCCAAAACAAATAAGAAACCACCATCCCACCTATGTCCAACCCATACCCGGACCCAACACACCATGAGGTGTGTACTTTATGTGCTAGCCCGGACCATCATGTGTCTGATTGCCCAACAACGGCCCAGTTACCACCTTTTATACAGGAGCAAATCTAAGCAGCTCAGGGGTTCTCCAAGCCCAACTTTGACCCATTCTCTAACACCTACAATCCGGGCTGGAGAAATCAGCCCAACTTCAATTGGAGGAATCAACAAGCTCCTACTCAACCCAGCAATCCCTCTACTTGTCATACTCACAAGGCACCCATTCAACACCAATTCTAGGCTCAGCCACCATTTCAAGGAAATGTTTATAGTCGAGGACCACAAGCCCAACAACCACTTCCCCGATTCAACCCAGGGTAGGCCCCATACCAACCTCCTCAGCCCAATTACGGGCAGTCTTCTAATTCCCAACAAACTTATCAACCTCCTCTGCAACACCACCAGGACTCCCAAACTGATGATAGATTCTATTAGTTACAACAACTAATTCTGGCCTAAAACCAATCCTTTCAACAGACCATTCAAGTCCAAAGTTAATCTTTCCAACAGACCCTCCAAGCCCACTAGCAAACTATCTCTATGTTGGAGACCCAATTGGGCCAATTGGCTGAAGCCACCATGAGAAGGGAAGTGGGCCAACTGCCAAGTCAGCCCGTTGCCAACCCATGAAATAATTCTTCAGGCTTCCCACAACCAAACTTCCCCATTAACCAGCCAATTCCTCCTCTCCTCCAGCACCCATTAGGCCAAATACCACAAAAAGGCCCACAACTCGAAAGTGCAAAAGCAATTTCAGCCTTAAGAAGTGGTAAAGTCTTCCAAGATCCCCATCGGTCTACTTATACTTCATTGATCCAGACCGCAAAAATATATTCTGATAGTGAAGAGGAACCGAGTCAGGAAGAGGATGTCAAGGAAAAGCAGAAAATAGATGAAGGGCCTAACACTTACCAACCTATAGTGCCATTTCCTAGTGCGTTAAAGCCCAAAAAGAAACAACCGGCCCATAATGAGGAGATGATAGAGCTCTTCAAATAAGTACACATCAACATCCCTCTCCTTGATGCTATCAAACATGTCCCAAACTATGCTAGATTATTAAAGAATATGTGCACTCCTAGGTGGGAGCCACGAATGACCCCGGAAAAGGTTCGGCTCCTGAGAACGTTAGTGCTGTGATCCTCAACCAACTTCCAAGGAAGTTAAAAGACCCTGGAGCGTCCCTTATCTCTTGCAACATTGGAGATGTCACCTTTGATAAGGCTCTCCTTGATTTGGGAGCCAGTGTGAATTTACTCCCCACCTCCATCTATGGGCAGTTTGACATTGGTGAGCTTAAGCCTACACACATTATTCTCCATCTTACCGATAGATCAATCAAAACTCCGAAGGGTCTTATTGAGGATGTTATTGTTAGGGTGAATGAGTGCAATTTCCCTGTCGACTTTCTTATTTTGGATATGGTTTCTCCTCAAGAAATCAAGCATACTTCTATCATTTTGGGTAGACCATTTTTAGCCACGACTAGGAGTAATAAAGACTGTGCTTCAGGAATTATGGACATATCTTTTGGGGACCACAAAGTCAATATCAACATTTTCAAGGCGTCTAAATTCCATGATCAAAAATGAGATTGTTATGCTGTTGATACCATTTAGGAGTTATTGGAAATAGAACGGGATAGTAGGACCAGCATGAGAGAAGAAGTTGACATCGTGTCAACTCCACTTAGGACGTGACCCCCAGTTGAACCCTTGCCTCAGCTTAAATCTGAACCAACTCTGCCATCTTTGTAATTCACTCCTCAGGTTGAATTGAAACCATTGCCAGCCTCTCTTAAGTATGCATTCATAGGCCCAGACCAAACCTTGCCAATTATCGTAGCAAGTGACCTTGAACCTAACCATGAGGAGAAACTAGTGGAGGTCCTTAAATCTCATAAGGGGACTATAGGTTGGTCTGTCGCTGATCTTAAAGGGATTAGTCCATCCATTTGTCAGCACCACATTTATATGGAGGAGAATGCAAAATCGAGTAGGGAAATGCAGAGGAGATTAAATCCACATATGAAGGAGGTGGTCAAAAATGCAGTGGTCAAGTGGTTAGATGCCTGGATCATCTACCCAATTTCTGATAGCCAGTGGGTCAGTCCAACCCAAATAGTCCCAAAGAAATCAGGATTGACTGTGATCGCCAATGATCAAGAGGAGTTGATACCTACTAGGTTGACCACGGGATGGAGGGTTTGCATTGATTATAGGAAGCTCAACTCCATGACAAAGAAGGACCATTTTCCCCTCCCATTCATTGACCAAATTTTGGAAAAATTAGCAGGGCAAAAATACTTCTATTTTCTAGATGGCTATTCTGGGTACAATCAGGTGGCTATCTACTTAGAAGATCAGGAAAAAACCACATTTACATCTCCGTACAGAACCTTTGCTTTTCGGAGAATGCCCTTTGGACAATGTAATGCACCCGCCACATTTCAAAGATGAATGTTAGCCATTTTTTTTGACATGGTGGGCAACTTTTTAGAGGTTTTCATGGACGATTTCTCCATTTTTGGGGACACATTTGATTCCTGTCTAGATCACTTAGCCAAAGTCATGAAGAGATGCATAGACACTAATCTTGTCCTCAGTTAGAAAAAGAGTCATTTCATGGTTAAAGAGGGCATCATTCTAGGACATATAGTGTCAGCAAGAGGAATCGAGGTGGTTAAAGCTAAGGTTGAGCTCATTGCCAAACTACCACCACCCACCTCAGTAAAACAAATCTGTTCCTTTTTGGGTCATGCCGACTTCTATTGCAGGTTTATTCAAGATTTCTCGAAAGTTACTAGACCTCTCACTAATCTGCTGGCCAAGGAAGTCACATTCCATTAAGACCAATCATGTCTTGTAACGCACGAGAATTTTCTAAGAATTTTCTGGGATTAAAATATAATTACTAAGCAATTTAAAAGGCTTAATGGCCTATTAAGAAGAATTATGGATTATTTTAATCCATTTACAGGCCCTATATTAACCAAAGGGTTAAGCCCAACTCAAATAGGCCCAAAGACCCAATTCCAAGACCGTTGGACCCAAGCCTATTAATAGAAACATAAATTGAGTAATTTACGGATTTAAAATGGGATATATACACCAATTAGGGCATAAATAAGAGATAATACAAAAAATTGAAAATTTTGAATTTGACGAACCTTGGCGGTCTATCGCGCGACCGCTAGATCCACCCTAGCAGTCCACCCATGACCGCTAAACCCTTCTAGTTCCGTGAATGTGAGAAAATGTGAAAAAGTTAGATCTTTGACATCCAAATTCCCATGGATCGAAGTACGTGGACATGTAAGCTTGTCCAGGACTCGTAGGGATCGATTCTATCCCTAAGTATGACTCTCAATTCGATCAATCCCTCAGCCCTAACTCAAAACCCTATAAATAGACCCTAACTTCGACTCATGCAAACCCTAATGTTGGCTCGCGTATTTCGAATGTAAGGAGGCATCTTCTTAAGTTATTCCTTTAGACTTTATTGTTCTCCTTACTTTTATCTAACTCCCTTCCAATTTTCGTGCTTGAAGACCCAGCCGTTGGAGAGTTAGAGCATATGTAAGTTGCTGGTTTAGTGCAGTCTGCACAGGAGCCAGAGCGTCGGTCCAATAAAGATCAGGATATTAGAAGCCTTAAACGAGGTTAGTTCAAGTTGATCCTTTAGAACTTTCTGTTCCCCTTCGTATCTTCTACCTTTCCTCCAATTTTCATAGATTTAGGTCCAAAGGATCAGGAGATAGAGGGACGAGAAGTTGCTGGTTTAACACAGGACGTGCAAAAACTAGGGTCGACTTCTAGTCAGAAATTCGAAGTCTAGGGATGAAATTAAAGGTAGGTTATCTCATGAAAAGGGTAAATCAACACGTTAGGAGTAGAAGCCCTTTGATTTCATGAAATTTCATGCTTTCTAGGCTATTTAATGTTTTACTATCACTGTGCATCTAGGCTATTTCTGCATGCATAGTTCCTACCCTTAATAACGAATATGATAATCCTAGTTTAATTCATGACAACCTATGCATCTCCATGAGTTAGCTTCATTGTAGGAACATTTTTCTCTCTATGTCTAGCATGCAGTCTATGTTTTACTGCCCTTGAGTAGTAGGTATTTCGGTTTTATTGCTGTTTGCTGTAGACAGGAAGAAACGGTCTTCTTGAGACCGTCAGAGTCCTTTAGCGTCCCTATGATAGACCGCTAAAGCCCATAAATAGTCCTCCCGAGACCGCTTTTGTTTTCTGAGTTCTGTATTATTGTTAACCCGGAACATAATGCAGGACAGTCCTATTTATCTTATGATAAGCCTAGCTAATTAGGTTTTACTCCTCTTTTAACTATTGTATTCATAAACTTGGTTATGTTAATAGTTCATCTTAGTAGGTTTCATGTCCCTCATGAACTTAAGAATTTTTTTTAACTTAAGTTTCATACCAAAAAAATACTATATGCATGTATTAAATTCATACTTCAAATGATAGATGAACCTGTTTTATTAACGTTTGATCGCTGTTTTATGTGATCCTTTCTTATCTAAGAGTATTTTCTTAAGTACATGACATGTATTTCGGTATGATGTCATTAGATACACTTTGCACTATAAGCATACAATCTTGGGCTTGTGATCCTCTCTGTTGGATATGTCTTCCACCGGACTAGGTGATCTTGTTTCAAGGCCTGCATAAGACTCCGTGAACTTGGGATTCCCACTAGGACGCCGAGCTGATTGTACCCTCAAAACCCAATTGTCTAGAAAGCACTTTACTGACGTTTTCTATGTTTTGGATCTTAGCGGCCATCCATTAGACCGCAAGAGTCTATTAGCGGCCATTTACCTGACCGCCAAAGATGCCTAGTGGCCCTACAATGACCGCAAGGTTCCAGAGATTTCATGCGTCGACTCTGTCACTAAACAGTCTAGCATTGACCGCTAAAGTCTATAAACGGTCCAGTAATGACCACAAGTGTTTTCAATGTTCTTAACCCAAGGTTTGACCCAATGGTTGATTTTCATAGGATTCCTAGATGGTCTATTGATTATCTAGAAGTTAATACCTTGTTCAAGAAGTTATTAATGAATTATGAAAGTTAAGGAATATACTGTTATGTTGTCGGATTTCTTCCATGGCATAACCTAGTTATTAAATTTTCTTGAAACTCATAAATTCAATTGGTCCGTTCTTACTTTGGGTATTATGATCATTTATTTGAACTTGTTACATTATTGGCCATATTTATATTTGTCCTGGAAGTAGCTTCATTTATAACTTGAAGATGTAAGAGCGGGCACGGACAGTGTCCAAGGGCTCAACTCTAGTCCCCTCGGCAAATAGTTGGAAACATACTATAAACGATGGGGTATGATGAATACTGACGCCATATTGCACCGGGAGTACTTTTTTTATAAACAAGTGAAGATCCACGAGGCAATCTTGTGAAATTACATGCTTGCTAGTACATTCTCGTTACATGACTTTCTTGTACGTAGTCTTTATGGTTATGAAAAGTACATTATTATTCATGAAAGACCAAATTATGTTCATGTTATATTCTTGCTTGATCATATTCCCAGTCTACATGAACTCTCATAAATCACCTTGATCATATCTTGTTATTTGTGTTACTTTGGTTCTATTCATGTATTTTATCGTATTTTCATTTTCTTATCTGACACTCTAGAGCAAAAATGTTAATTACTTAAACATTACCTTCATGTTGATACGAAGATACCTACTGGGCATTGTTGACACGCGTTTTAGCCCACAACTTGCGTCATTTCTTTTATTCATCATTTTTGATGTCCCGAATTACCCATTATTTTGGAGTCTTCCTTGGATAGATTTTGAGCCCATTTTTATCATTCCCTAGCCTTTGGACTTCGGAGATCATGATTTCTTAGAGCATTGGAGCTTATCTTATCACCTTCCGACCTTCTCAGTTGACTTGTGGCCCATTTAGGCCCATTTCCATCAAGCATTCGGCTCCTTTCTATGCATAGTCCTAAAAACGGTTCTTTTTAATGTCCTTTTGTTCCTCTGTTCAAAAAGTGTCTTTCACCAAAGTTGTTCACCTTTTAAAGATCTACAATTTCTTCTTCTATGCTATTGGCCAGTTCTGCACCGATTTCAAGTTATTCATATTTTTCTGGCAGACTGTGGTTCACCTGCGTCCCAAAATTTTTTCTCTCTGTTCTAGCCCCATTTTCTACATCTTGCACTCATTTTCTCATCTTGCTCTCTTCCAAAACGTTGTTCATCTTTCAGTTATCTACAATTTCTTTTTCTACCACCTTCGTTAATTCTGCACCGTGTTCGAGATATAATATGATTTCCAAAGTCGCACAAAGTCTACCCAGAATTTTTCCCCCAGCAGGCTTGCGGTCATTTGTGTTCATATGTTTTTCTACTTTCTTTCTCTTCAATACCGGCCCGAAAGATCTCTTCTATCCCTTCTACTAAATCGAGATACGAAGTGAATGTGAACAGTAGAAGGAGAACATAAGGGTGTAAACAAGTGATCGCCACCAAGATGCCGAACGTGATGAACACGCCGTACCTTGGAAAGAGGGAGAGGTACTCGCCTGGTGTGCAGCGCTGCAAAGACATACGGCTCACTAGGAACCGTCTATAAGGAGGCATGGTCTCACGACAGGCCATCTAAGAATGCTGCAGAGGACGTGAGATGAAGCACTCCTGGCAGTTGAACGGTCTTATCACGACCGCAGGAAGAAGAAGGACGGTCCAGGTACCACCGCACGTCTCCTTGAACGGATGGTATAGAACCGCACAAGACCACCACGCTAGAAGTCACAAAAGGGTCCAACCTCCACCTTTTTCGGCCTGCCAGAATGGATGGGCCTCGTGTTAGTGTATTGCTGACCTACAAAACAACGTGGAAACACAAAGAGAAAACCCAAATTAAAACTGAAAAGTGTAGCAAGTGCTCAAACGGAAATAAATGATCATAACTAAATGAAGTGGGGGATACCTGGGGAGTTTTAAACCCCTGGGGGTGTCAAAAAATGTGGGAGGATGTGTGAATGACTGTGCAAGTGAAGAAAAATGAGAAGAATGATGCATGCAACCAAAATGGAATGACAGACTATCAAATATAAAAAAAAGGACTCAAAACAAAAGTTACTCCTTGGACCGGAGGCCTGTATGGACGTAGAAGGCCTCCCTCCCTGGTCGTAGGTCACTCAAGGATTCGGCAGGGCTTCGCCGTGACCTAAAATCTTCCCCCCTTTTCAAACCCGGCCTCTAGGGTCTATTTATAGAGCCTAGGAAGCCAGCCCCGAAATTAGGGTTTAAAAGCATTTTCAGGTCGAGATTATCAAAGGAAAGATGAAGATAATTCAATTATCTCTCATCCAAAAAAATGGCACTCGAAATGGCTCAATATTCATGGAGAAAATTTGGGAGAAGTTTGAGATAAAACCATGAATAGAGAGAGAAAACCCGTTAATCTTTCAGGAATCGAGAGGATGAACGGTCGTACGATAGACCACTCAACCTGATGTGCGGCCATACCCTAGGCCGTCCAACCCTATCGGTGAAAATTTAAATAAATATCAAATATTATCCAAATATTCATCGAACTGACCGAAATCTTCGCCGTTGGATTCTGATAGATGAACGGTTGATAGCAGACCTTTCAAAGGTAGAGCGACCAAGAGGAAACCATCCATTCATGTCGGTGATAATTCAGCAGAAATAAGATAATTAGATAATTATCTGAAAACCAGCGATGTTAGGACTCTTGAGAGATAGACAGCTTAGTATGTACCACACAATGGTCTTATGCGGCTATATATAGGCCGTATATATGCTTGTTGGTGATAATTCAAAAAATCAACCAAATATCCCATAAATATATGAACGGCCCTGTATCAACCGCACATATAGTTGAACGGCTGGAGGACGACTGCACATGTACAGGGGCGCTTGAAATTCATAGAAAAGCTCAAGACCAAAGCCAAGGCCCATTAAGCCTTGAATCAATTCGGACCTAGCCAGGGAGGGAGGCTACCCATAAAATTGGCCCAAAACGTGCCAGAAAATAACCCAGCGAGTGATGGACAACTCGAGGCATCAACAAATGGGAGTAAGATAAATGACTCAACTTATCGGTAAAAAAATGGGTGTCAACAGATGCCCCTCCTTAACGTGCTCTTTGCAGGGGAGCGAGCGAAGGTGAAGCGAAAGTGACATGGAACATAGAGATGAAGCGGAGCGGACTGAAAAGCGGGCGTTAAGATAAAATGACACCCGTTTTTACTAACAAGTGAGAGGAATCTTCTAGAAAACTCTGAACCAAATGCAAGGAATGATTAAACCAAAAGTGACACCAGTCTGGAGGAACTAAACTAAACGTAATGAAACAAATCGATAAGACCAACCTCATGGGAGACACAATCCCGCGGTCCAATGAGGAGGCCAAAAGCAAGCAGCAAATGTAAAGGAAACAGGCTGAAGCTCCAGGCGGGGACCTCTTAATCAACCAAACCGAGCGAATTGACCAAAGAGAACCCTCCAACTCAGAGTGGAACTAGTTCCTCTAACTCAAACACTGAACACACAGCTAACCATTGCTGGTGGGACATTCAGCAGGCAAACCATGGGTCATGAATGCTCAAAAGATGCCAATGATGTATGCTGGGCTAAAATAAAAGAAATCGTTAAAACAAATGCAAAGAAAGATTAAAATATAAAAATACTCGAGAATAATATTGCTAAGCTGGGAGAATTAGAGTCAAGATACCATCCGCAACCACAGCGTGCAGGATAGAACCATCCTCCCCGGGACATCCCAACCTAATGGCCTATCCGGAGATTAAACACATGAACCTGGATGATCATCATTTTTGTTAAATGGGAACATCAGATCCTGGAACACGTAGATAACCAACTGGTTCTCGAGATAATATAGCATAGTACCATATAGCAATGTAAAAAGGGTGATAAGGTTAGAAGGCCATACCTCACTTACCTGCGCAGGTGAAACGACGCTTTTTTTTTGGATTCTCATTTTCTGATTTTTATGGATTTTCATGAATAGGACAAACAAGTAAAAACATAGCAAAAGATAACACAACGATTAACTGAACGATAAACAACATGACATGACATGATGAACAAATGAAGCCGGAGACATTGCACATACGTAAGGGCATGAACCAACAACATGCATGCATGAACACGGTGTGACAAGACAACAATGCGATGGGACAACACATGGTCAGGACAAGAACACGACGGGTGACTACGTGGTTGGGACAACACAGGAAACGTAGAGGGGCGAATATCAACATGTGCAAAACAACTAACAACATGTGGTGAGGGACAAAACAACATGTGTGATATGACACGATGGGACATAGACACGAGGCAAGGACACGGCAGGACAAAAGACATGAACAAAATACGTACTTCAATCAAAACCCCAGATCAGAATGAAGCAGAACCGCCAGGTTCATAATCGTGAGGCAAAGCCCTCTCATAAAGATATGATCATTGCAAACACAGGCTGAGAAGGACACAAGCTTCAGAACAGATCGAGAGATAAGATTGAAGCAGGAAAGAACATATCAAAGATGTGGACAGGAGGCAGAGCGTAAAATATGGAGCGAGGAAAGCTTGAGTCCTTGTAACCTGCACACTTAACAAACAGGTTACGTATCTATTCTCAAAATAAAATAAATGCATAAAAAAGACATATTTTTGTAAAAAAATTTTATTTTTTTTGGATTTTGACATATTTGATTTTTTGAAGTTTTGTTTGAACAATATTTCATTTTTTTGGATTTTGGACAATATCTCAATTTCTTTTTTAGATTTTTGACAATAGCAATCCGCAGAACCTAAAGATAGGCTCGCACTACCGGCCAGGGATCGCCGTCCCTCCCCTCTCATTAAAGACTTCCCTCGAGCAGGGTGTGCATGTGAGGGTGGCTTACCACAACCAATCGCTTCTAAAGAATGATGCCCCTACTAAGGCCATACCCGAGATACAACCCAGCCTAAGAGGGAGAAGCATAAGAAAAATCGGAGACAAGCTTTATACAGGATGGGAGACATCAGGACTTGACTTCCTTTCAGGGCACTACCCTTCAAAGATACAGTCTATTGCACCGGGACTTTGTGTCTTTGATTTTTAGACCCATATTTATCAGGCACGGATGCGACCGGGCTCATGACGTCCCGCGGGGAACTGTACTGTCACTCTTGCCATGCCTTTGATTCATAATTTTTCATTGATTCATTTTCTCATTTCGGTAGCCCTTATTGGCCAGATATTACATGAAAGTTCACTTTTTAGGGTCAAGACTGCCCCTATTTGAGACCTCTCTCGTATTAGGGAGCACCTAGGTTAGTCATCTTATCCATCAATCTCTTGCCCCTGCACTTGGCTGAGCAGAGAAGAGAAAAAGACCTTCGTGTATACCCAAAGTATGGCCAAAGCAGCAACATTGTTCCTTAAAGAGATAGGCTATGGCTCGCCGTGTAGTGTGTGAAAAAATCATACAAAAGGTCACCCACAACAATTGGGGAAAGAAACTAGACTCCCAACGCGGAGCTATCACCAGCTTAAGGATGTTGCAGAAGCAACTCGACTTGAACTAACCAAACTTAATGAACTAAAGCCGCTCAAAATGTGTTGAGGAAACAACATTATAACCATGCACATGGGAAATAGAAATGATAGCAATAATAGCATGTTCTTGCACAAAATAAAGATACCTTGCGAATCCATGGAATGGAAAAGCAGCGTCCTGAAGTGATCTTGATCATCGAGCTTTGATCAGCACGAGCTTTGTATTCCTCGCTTGTCAGGGTAAAAGGCAGAGGATAACAAGGACTTGAAGATTCCTCTTGATAGAGGAGCGGCAGACACCAAACTGGACGAAGAAGAATAAAATGAAGAGAGACGAGGGCCAGAACTCACTCGTTAAGGCACAGAGGCCCTGATAACAAGGAACCGAATAAAGAATGAACAGAGATTATGTAGTGCCCCAGAATTTATTTGATAATTTTATGGCATTATTAGCAATTAAAGGGGCTAATTTGAAGTTATAAATCAATATAAGACCAAATGGTGTTAATCAATTAACCCAACTCACTTAATTAAAGTCTAAAGGGTTTTTAAACCAGGCCCATTAAGTTGGCCCATATTCTAGAAGGTATTTAAGCCTATTCTCGGATTTTTAAAGATAAACATCACTTAATAAGATAAGTTAATGTATAATTATCAAAAGAGTTTTAATTTATTTGAACTCTGTCCACGATAAATATAACGGTCTACAGCCCGACCGTCACATACTTGTAACACGTGGGAGATAGACCGTTACACTATGTGTACTCCGTGAGTTGAAGAGTTTGAGGCATGTTGAACTCTGGAAACAAGATATGTAACGGTCTATCGTGAGACCGTCACATATCTCTAACGCACGGGATGACGACCGTTACATACTGTTAGTTCCGTAAAAGAAAGAACAAGTAGAAAGATCAGAATTTGATGATCTTATCCACTAAGGATCGACTTGGGAAGGCTTGTAATATTGCTAAGGACTCTTAGAGATTAGGATTTGATGAAATAAGGACTCTAAACTCGATCTAATCCTCAAACCCTAGTCTAAACTCTATAAATAGGGCATAGTTCTGAACTGTGCAACCCTTACTTTTTGGGCATAAGGAAGCAAGGTAAGGACTCATTATCTCAGGTAAGTTCTTTAGAATAATTTGTTCACAATACTTTAGACTAACTCCCCTCCGAATTTCACATCTTTAGGTCAAGAGGTTGTGTAGTTAGAGCCCAAGGAAGTTGCTGGAAAAGTCACAAGAGAAGGAGGAGATCTAGGGCAAGGTTCTCTACCAAATTCAGGAACTACAGTCTAAGTAAGAGGTAGGTTATCTCATGAACGGTAAAAATAACTTGATAGGACTAAGAGCCTCTGTTTTGATTAGATTTCATGCATGCTAGATCGTCAATTTCATGTTTTATTGGTTCTATGCATATCATGCTTCCCTTAGCCCTAATTAAAGATTAAAGACTTGACTATCCATCTATTCATCAATACCCATGCATATAGACAACCTTTACTTTGTTAACATATCTAGAAACTCATGATGTTTTGATAAAAGACATGATGTGAGTTGATCTCTTAGCTTCTATAGTTGTTTCCTGTTAGCAGAGACTGTAACGCATCACAGAAGGACCGTCACTTCATGTAACGGCCCCACGACAGACCGTTATACTCCCTGATTGGGTTTGGGTTTCACGGTTGATTATAACGCGCTTGGACAGACGCATTACATTCATGTAACGGCTGGGTCCTGACCGTCACAATCATAGTGACGCCCCATCTCCACACCGTTATACTCTGTGTTCTGTCAACCCCAAGACAGAATATAACCTCCCAATATTATTATTGTTAAAGCCTAGTTACCTAAGTTTTAACCTGATCATGTGATTTTAAGGTTATTTGATCATTCATGATTGGTATTGCATGTTTTGTGGTCTCACTTTTATTGAGTTATGTTAATTTTTGAAGCCAAATTATATAGTTTTGTATTATAAAGAATGACTTTTTAACATTGTATTGATGGAGTTTTCAACATGATTTCACATTGATTATACATATCTCTCTCTGTCAATAGAGTCAATTCCATAAGTACATGGCACATATTCCGGTATGTTGTCATTGGTTCACACTTTACACTATAGGAACACAATCATGGACATGAGGACCTCTCTATTAGATATTCCTTCCAATGGACTAGGAAATCATTGTTTCAAGGCCTCCGTAATTCTCCGCGAGCCTGGGATTCCCACTAGGACGCCGAGTTGGTTGTACCATTAAAGCCCAATAAATAGAATGCACTATCATGGTTTCTGATTCTTGAAATGTAACGGCCTTGAAATGGACCGTTAGGCTCACGTAACGGCCCAGTTCCAGACCGTCACATTCCTCTGAGTCTATTTTTATCTTTCTAGACTCTGATCATTTTAACGGCCCATTAGTGGCGCGTTACGTAGTGTAACGGCCCACTAAACGACCGTTACATAGCTTGTTTATGTTAACCCAAGGTTTGACCAAGGGTTGGTATTTCAATGATTCTAGACAAACCTTGATGATCTAGAACTTGTCATATTGCTTAAATTGATCTAAATGAAATGGAAGTTAAGGAAAATAACGTTATGCTGTCGATTTATTTCTATGAGCATGACATTGTTTAAAGTCTATTTCTTGACTCCTACATTCTTATGTTGAAGTATTCATTCATTGATTTTAGTTATCATGGAATTATTGGAAGTGCTATATTGTAGGCCATACTTTACTGTTATATTGCGTGAAAGTAGCTTAATTTATAACTGAAGATGCGATCGAGCACTGATTGTGTTCAAGGGCTCTATGCTAGTCCCCTCGGCTAATTACCGGAAATATACTATTTTATAAATCATGGGGTATGATGCTACTGGCGTCGCATTGCGCTGGGAGTACTATTTCTATAAATAAGTGAAGATCCATGACACGACATGACATTCTTGCTTGATATTCCACAGAAATTCACGAAACACTTGCTCATAAGCATAAGATGCTAAAGTGAGGAATATGTGGCTTGCTAGTACATTCTAGATATATTCTTGTTCATGAAAGGCCAATATCATGTTCTTGTCCTATTCTTACTAATTCATTCGTGTTCTCATTCCATCTTACATGATAGTCTTGTTACTTTGATTTAATCGCATGATCATCGCATTGCATGATTTTACCTTATTTATTTAGAGTAAAAATGTTAATCACTTTAATAGTGCCTTCATGTTGATGCGAAGATACCTACTGGGCAAGTGTGCTCATTACCTATTTCCAATCTTTTTTAGGAAATGAAAGTGAGTCGGGTTCGGATTATTCAAGTAGCGGATTGGAGAGCGATTAAAGATGAGTGAAGACTTAGGAAGTCTATAATGTCTAGATTGAGTCAATGTAATTTTCCTATTTCTTGAGTCTAGTAGAATGAAAATCAAATTAGTGATTGTATCTTTGAATATTGAGCATTATGATATGAAGTTGAAGTTGATTAAATCTTGTGCAATTGCATTTAATAGTGTGATTGTCATGCGCTCTGGTTATTCTTGCTTGCAAGAGGCTTACCATGCCGGCTGTTCACGCTCCCCGAGCGAGTCTTCCGCTGTAATAAGGGCTCGGGGCGTGAAAGTTAAGTTGGTATCAGAGCCTAAGTCTCAGGACTTAGGGAAGGAGTCATGTCATAGGATAAGTCCAAGGTTAAGGACCCATACCTATGAACTACAAAAGAAATTCCACACCCATGTGAGGATTGGGTAGAACCCGGGATAAGATAACTAATTAGCTTTAAGAATTATTTTTTTCATTCCAATTTCATGAGAAATAACAAGTTGTTATTCTCTCTCAGGTACCTTATTATTCTTATCATGGCTCATCGTGTAGATTGGGACGGTATGCAACAAACTGTTGCCGGCCTCACCCAGGCACTGCAGACTATAGCACAAGGTGGTGCAGGGGCAAGGGTAGGAGACCTTCATCGCAATTTTCGGAGTTTAAATCCTCCGCGTTTCTATGGATCTTCCAATCCCGATGAGGCAGAAAATTGGATCGACGAGATGAATAGGATATTCGATGTTATACAGTGTACTGATCAGGAGAAAGTCCGTCTAGCAACGTTTCAGTTAAATAAGGACGCCCGTACTTGGTGGAAATCGGTTCCGGCACCTCCGGCCGATGCGCCACATACATGGAATGCTTTTCTCACTTTATTTCGTGCCAAGTATTTCTCCGAACATGTGAAGGAAAGGAAGGCTATGGAGTTTGCCTCCCTTCGTCAAGGGATGATGTCAGTTGCAGAGTATGAATTGTAGTTTTCAAGACTAGCACCATATGCACCACACCTTATCAGCATAGAATTATTAAAAGCAAACCGATTCATGGACGGGTTACGGCCCGGTTTCATTCAGCAACTGGGGACACATAATATCCGCACTTATGCGGAGATGGTTCAAATGGCTTATTTATGCCAGAGGACCTTAGAGAAGGTCGAATGGTTGAAAGGAAAGGGAGAAGAATCTAGCCGGCACTCAGATCGGCATTATAAAAAGGAGAAGTTTAGCATCACGGAACCATACAAAAGCCGTGATAACAAGAAAAGATCAAGGAACGGGGACGGTGGAAGTTCCCAAAAGAATAGTAAAAAGGTTAAAGAAGAGAAGGAGCAAGTCGCCTCGGCGTGCACCTTTTACGAGAAATTCGGCCGCTCGGCTGAAGAATGCTGGAAGCGCCTAGGTGCTTGTTTGCGATGTGGAAGTAGGGAGCATCACGTGCCAGATTGTACCCTTATGAAAGATCAATCAAATAACGGAGGACGTAGGAGGTAGGCTCGCCTCAATGCAGTTATAGATGAAGAAGAAGCGCTCAGGGATCAAAATGAAGGGCTCATGGAAGGTACTCTTCAAGTTTATTCTCGTCCTGCATTCGTGCTATTCGATACTGGTGCTTCTCATTCTTCTATCTCCACCACTTTTGCAAACACCTTATCAACTGCATCAGTTCCCCTACCTACAGATCTTGCTATTACTACACCTTTAGGATCTGGAACTAAGCTTACCAAATATTATCCCGATTGTCAGGTGGTAGAAGATATGCTCAGAGCTTGTGTCATTGATTTTGGAGGAAGTTGGCATGATCACTTGCCTCTGGTAGAATTTGCATATAACAACAGTTATCAAGCAAGCATACAAATGGCACCTTTTGAAGCTCTATATGGGAAAAGTTGTCGATCACCAATATGTTGGAATGAAATAGGGGAAAGGAAATTTCTAGGCCCCGACCTTATCAGAGATTCTACAGAGAAAATAAAGCTCATCTAGGAAAAAATGAAAATGGCACAAGATAGGCAAAAGTATTATGCTGACAATCGAAGACGTGACTTGGAGTTTCAGGTAGGAGATCATGTGTATTTGAAGGTTTCTCCATGTCGCGGTATTCGAAGATTTGGCATCAAAGGAAAGCTAACTCCAAGGTTCATTGGCCCATTTAAAATTCTTGAAAGGGTCGGTGAAGTGGCTTATAGATTGGCCTTACCTCTACAGTTAGCAGGAGTTCATGACCTATTTCACGTCTCTATGCTGAAAAAGTACGTATATGATCCAGATCACATTATCACTTATGACAATATAGAGATTCAGAAAGACTTGACATACGAGCAAACACCGATCAAAATTCTGGATCGGGAAGTGCGTCAATTAAGAAATAAAGTTATTCCCACGGTCAAGATCCAATGGAAGAAAACATGACCATATGAAGCAACATGGGAAACCGAAACGGCTATGCAGAAAAGATTTCTAGAATTATTCAACTGTAAGTAGACTCTCCACAATCCATGAATTGAATTTGGGGACCAAATTCTTTTAAGTGGGGGAGGGTGTAGTGCCCCAGAATTTATTTGATAATTTTATGGCATTATTAGCAATTAAAGGGACTAATTTGAAGTTATAAATCAATATAAGGCCAAATGGTGTTAATCAATTAACCCAACTCACTTAATTAAAGTCTAAAGGGTTTTTAAACCAGGCCCATTAAGTTGGCCCATATTCTAGAAGGTATTTAAGCTTATTCTCGAATTTTTAAAGATAAACATCACTTAATAAGATAAGTTAATGGATAATTATCAAAAGAGTTTTAATTTATTTGAACTCTGTCCACGATGAATATAACGATCTACAGCCCGACCGTCACATACTTGTAACGCGTGGGAGATAGACCGATACACTATGTGTACTCCGTGAGTTGAAGAGTTGGAGGCATGTTGAACTCTGGAAACAAGATATGTAACGGTCTATCGTGAGACCGTCACATATCTCTAACGCATGGGATGACGACCGTTACATACTGTTAGTTCCGTAAAAGAATGAACAAGTAGAAAGATCAGAATTTGATGATCTTATCCACTAAGGATCGACTTGGGAAGGCTTGTAATATTGCTAAGGACTCTTAGAGATTATGATTTGATGAAATAAGGACTCTAAACTCGATCTAATCCTCAAACCCTAGTCTAAACTCCATAAATGGGGCATAGTTCTGAACTGTGCGACCCTTACTTTTTGGGC
The DNA here is from genome assembly GCA_022559845.1 of Amorphophallus konjac. Lineage (NCBI taxonomy): Eukaryota > Viridiplantae > Streptophyta > Magnoliopsida > Alismatales > Araceae > Amorphophallus > Amorphophallus konjac. The sequence continues at coordinate 194,922,367 of CM040128.1, read as the reverse complement.
GTAAGGAAGCTAGGTAAGGAGTCATTATCTCAGGTAAGTTCTTTGGAATAATTTGTTCACAATACTTTAGACTAACTCCCCTCCGAATTTCACATCTTTAGGTCAAGAGGTTGTGGAGTTAGAGCCCAAGGAAGTTGCTGGAAAAGTCACAAGAGAAGGAGGAGATCTAGGGCAAGGTTCTCTACCAAATTCAGGAACTACAGTCTAAGTCAGAGGTAGGTTATCTCATGAATGATAAAAACAACTTGATAGGACTAATAGCCTCTGTTTTGATTGGATTTCATGCATGCTAGATCATCAATTTCATGTTTTATTGGTTCTATGCATATCATGCTTCCCTTAGCCGTAATTAAAGATTAAAGACTTGACTATCCATCTATTCATCAATACCCATGCATATAGACAACCTTTACTTTGTTAACATATCTAGAAACTCATGATGTTTTGCTAAAAGACATGATGTGAGTTGATCTCTTAGCTTCTATAGTTGTTTCCTGTTAGCAGAGACTGTAACGCATCACAGAAGGACGGTCACTTCCATGTAACGGCCCCACGACAGACCGTTATACTCCCTGATTGGGTTTAGGTTTCACGGTTGATTATAACGCGCTTGGACAGACGCGTTACATTCATGTAATGGTTGGGTCCTGACCGTCACAATCACAGTGACGCCCCATCTCCAGACCATTATACTCTGTGTTCTGTCAACCCCAAGATAGAATATAACCTCCCAATACTATTATTGTTAAAGCCTAGTTACCTAAGTTTTAACCTGATCATGTGATTTTAAGGTTATTTGATCATTCATGATAGGTATTGCATGTTTTGTGGTCTCACTTTTATTGAGTTATGTTAATTTTTGAAGCCAAATTATATAGTTTTGTATTATAAAGAATGACTTTTTAACATTGTATTGACGGAGTTTTCATCATGATTTCACATTGATTATACATATCTCACTCTGTCAATAGAGTCAATTCCATAAGTACATGGCACATATTCTGGTATGTTGTCATTGGTTCACACTTTGCACTATAGGAACACAATCATGGACATGAGGACCTCTCGATTGGATATTCCTTCCAATGGACTAGGAAACCGTTGTTTCAAGGCCTCCGTAATTCTCCGCGAGCCTGGGATTCCCACTAGGACGCCGAGTTGGTTGTACCATTAAAGCCCAATAAATAGAATGCACTAGCATGGTTTCTGATTCTTGAAATGTAACGGCCTTGAACTGGACCGTCAGGCTCACATAACGGCCCAGTGCCAGACCGTCACATTCCTCTGAGTCTATTTTTAGCTTTCTAGACTCTGATCATTTTAACGGCCCATTAGTGGCGCGTTACGTAGTGTAACGGCCCACTAAACGACCGTTACATAACTTGTTTATGTTAACACAAGGTTTGACCAAGGGTTGGTATTCCAATGATTCTAGAAAAACCTTGATGATCTAGAACTTGTCATATTGCTTAAATTGATCTAAATGAAATGGAAGTTAAGGAAAATAACGTTATGCTGTCGATTTATTTCTATGAGCATGACATTGTTTAAAGTCTATTTGTTGACTCCTACATTCTTATGTTGAAGCATTCATTCATTGATTTTAGTTATCGTGGAATTATTGGAAGTGCTATATTCTTGGCCATACTTTACTGTTATACTGCGTGGAAGTAGATTAATTTATAACTGAAGATGCGATCGAGCACTGATTGTGTTCAAGGGCTCTATGCTAGTCCCCTCGGCTGATTGCCGGAAACATACTATTTTATAAACCATAGGGTATGATGCTACTGGCGTCGCATTGCGCTGGGAGTACTATTTCTATAAATAAATGAAGATCCACGACACGACATGACATTCTTGCTTGATATTCCACAGAAATTCACGAAGCACTTGCTCATAAGCATAAGATGCTAAAGTGAGGAATATGTGGCTTGCTAGTACATTCTCGATATATTCTTGTTCATGAAAGGCCAATATCATGTTCTTGTCCTATTCTTACTAGTTCATTTTTGTTCTCATTCCATCTTACATGATAGTCTTGTTACTTTGATTTAATCGCATGATCATCGCATTTCATGATTTTACCTTATTTATTTAGATTAAAAATGTTAATCACTTTAATAGTGCCTTCATGTTGATGCGAAGATACCTACTGGGCAAGTGTGCTCATTACCTATTTCCAATCTTTTTCAGGAAATGAAAGTGAGTCAGGTTCGGATTCGGATTATTCAAGTAGCGGATTCGAGAGCGATTAAAGATGAGTGAAGACTTAGGAAGTCTATAATGTCTAGATTGAGTCAATGTAATTTTCCAATTTCTTGAGTCTAGTAGAATGAAAATCAAATTAGTGATTGTATCTTTGAATATTAAGCATTATGATATGAAGTTGAAGTTGATTAAATATTGTGCAATTGCATTTAATAGTGTGATTGTCATGCGCTCTGGTTATTCTTGCTTGCAAGATGCTTACCATGCCGGCTGTTCGCGCTCCCCGAGCGAGTCTTCCACTGTAATAAAGGCTCGGGGCGTGACAGATTAACTGAGATCAAGGCGGGCTAAAGCCTCGAAAATAACATGAAAAAGGGTAATGACCCCGAAAGGGTGAGGAGGAAAGAACAGAAAGACGATGAAAAGATAGCTGTGAAGATAAGGAATAAGGAAAACGATCATCCGACGTGGTCGGAGAAGAAGAGTAGCGATCACCCGCCAGAGGCGGGGAAGAAAATGCATGAACACCCGACAAGGTCGGGAAAAAGAAATGGAAACCACCCGACAAAATCAGGGAAGGATCAAAAAAACCACCCGACAAGGCCGGGGAACAAGCACAAGGAATCCCCAACAGGGTTGGGGGAAAAAGATGAGAAGTGA